>BQNB010213700.1:0-10042 GCA_026074375.1 Tanacetum coccineum
GTTACTTAATCGTTTGTATTTAAAAATTGTAGTAATTATGGAGTACTTGGTGAAACTTAACTAAAAGGCACGCATTCTGGAGCTTAAACAAAGATATTTTGAAGATTACTGTTCTAACAACCAATACGCTGTATCCATCAAGGAAGATACGGCGTATCTGTGCCTACACTCACCAAAGACCACAAAGGAAACATGATCAATACGCCGTATCCAGAGAAGACTAATACGCCGTATTAGAGATATAGTATGTGAATATTCTAGAAGATATCAAACGTGGTTACTACTCTAAGAAACACCCAATACGCCGTATCCAAGACCTTGGATAAGCCGTATCAACACCGACTCCAGACCTTATAAATAGAAAACTCAAAAATGAGTTTTAAGTGTGCTAAATCATATTCTCGATACCTAACCACAAAAGTCGATTTTCAGAGGAGAAAAAGAGCAGAAGAGGTCTTGCAACGCATTCCAATCCATAGGAGACAACGTGTAATTTTGTATACTTTTGTAATCATTCAGTTTTTGGTATCATTCGTTAACTCGGTTAGTTTACCTTGGCTAGACCATTACTCTTGTATTAATTATGATATTTGAAGGCTAATACCTTTGGGTATTAGCCATTATTATGAAAGTCTGAATGCTTGGTTTTGTTTATATTGCGTTTGCTTAATTTATCGTTGTATGCTTGTTTATGTTTATCAATTTATATTTATGTGCTTTAATATGCGACCTAACATTCAACTGGATCTAGTGATACAGACCAAGTAATCTAGATGTCGGGATAGCTCTTCATATAGTAATTTATACATCTAGACCAATAGGATCACAATTAACGACCTATCTTTGCCTTTAGAATCACTAATAACGTCCTGCTTGCCTCGATTGAACTGGTTGTACCGTAGTAGGTAGTGGCTTAGTACTAACTAATAACGTTTGATCATTAGTATAGTTTGGATTGTGGACTACCAAAAACCTAACACAAGTTACCGTTAAGCAGTAAGTGGGTAAAGTCTCTATGAGCCAGGGTTCGTTTGACATACACGATGTCGTCCTCTAGATGAATTATAATCAATACAAATAAGGATGCTTTATGCAGATGCTTTAATTATGACAGAATTAATGTGTCTAGGTCTTAGGATGAAGTCCCGCCTAAGTCTAAGAATGATATGCCTCTTCGAGATAAGTAATCATTGCACTGAATAAACAAACCAACTTCTAATCGGATTAATGATGGCTATTACAGTTTTCTATCATAAGGCTCGACCGCTCTTTTATCTTCTGTTAATTTGCTTGCGTGGGTTAAAGTGTCTTGAATTGATTGTAGTCACCAACCAAACCCGTGCCAGTCTCTCAGGCTGAAACCCCCCCTTTTACCTGTTAGAATTAGGATTAGAACTAACATAAGATTAGCATAGGTTTGACTTAGATTAGAATTAACTTGATTAGATAACCAAAATATTAATAAACTGAAAGATTTAACCTCGCTTCAAGTGTTCGACACCTTACTTACCACGAATCTACCACCGACCGGGTACACTGCCTGTTAAAGTGTTGTTTTTGGTTAAGTCAGCAAAATATAAATTTAAAACTTGAATCATAAAAATATACACCACACAACGACACATCAAGTTTTTGGCGCCGTTGCTAGGGAGTGAAATTTAATCTTAATTTTTATTTTATATTTTGGTTTTTAGATTAGATCTAACCAGTAGGAGTAGTGTAATTTAGAGTAGTTTATATTCCTGCTTGTTTGCTTATTATGTTTGTGTGATACGGTGTATTCAGTTAACTGAATACGACATATTGATTATTTAATAGTTTTTCTAGTGAGATTGTTATAGGATGGACGATCTGAACATTACTAGGAAGAATACATCAGGCTCGAGGAAGAAAAAGCTCAAAAACGTGGTAAAGTGTTTAACTGGGAAACTGCTAAGTATGGTAAAATATGGTATGATGAAGACATTCACGACCTCAGATCCGTTGAAACCGAATTCCCAGCTATAGCCTTTAATGACGAGGAATCATCTGAAAAAGCACTTTCTTGTGAACCCACAGTAAGTTCTCTTAACGATGAAAATGACTTTAAAATTTCATTTGACGATTCTGATGATGAAGATTACACGGTAATTTTTGACAAAAACTCGTTTTCTTATAAAATAATTTCTACCAATGATTTGAAAACGGATTCGGAAAATGATAATGAAAAAGTCAATATGCTTTCGTTTCCATCACCCGAGCCCGCGGACAGTTATTTCAATGATTTTGACTTTCTCAAAGATTTTGAAAAAGAATTTCTAGCCATTGCTTACAATGATGCCCTTACATTTAAACTGGATTTCTTAACTGAACCGACCGTGAGTCCTCAGCATATCGATGAATTTGATTTGAAAAATGAAACATCATTGTCCGAATGTGATGAAAAGGAACAAAACGTTTTATACTTTAATGATCTATTTCCTTTTAACGTAAATTATCCCAATGATTCAAAACCGGATAAGGACAATGATGATGATAAAATCGATATCAAATAGTCTTTGGTGGATAATGTAATAAATACGGATGTTGGTGCCTATGCACATGGGTCAAATAAGCTTTTGGAAACAAGTCATGATACAATCAATAAATTTTTCAAAACTAATACTTTTAACAAAGAATTAGATTTTAATATCATGATTTGTAATTATATTATCAAAGGGATGCTAATAAATCTTATTATGAATTTATATGTGCCATTTGGCATCCCGTTCGACCCCAAATTGTTTTATAAGGATGAGATTAAATTGGGGTAAGTCTAACTTAAAGACTTTTCTGTAAACAAAAGTGCTTCCCGAGAGACAACTCGGAATGTATTTTCAATTTTGTTAATCGAGTCTGTCTTCCCAGACTGTCTATACGGCGTATCTAAACCCCATGGATACGGCGTATTGACCTTATGGATGCTATCTAGTCTTTATTTTTAGCACAGTCTATACGACGTATTCATTAAACGAATACAGCGTATTCGACACAGGAATCAATACGGCGTATCCTAGGGTATGGATACAGCGTATCGACTTCATGTACAAGTTTTAGGTATTTATTTCGAGTCTAACCAAACGAATACACGAAGATAGAATTGCAATTTGTTTTCTGAGAATTTACACAGGACCTCGTGAAAGAAATATCGACGAATATTGGTAGAGAATTTACAAATTTGGAGATCTTGAAATGTTAGAGTCTTGAAACTTCAAGGCGGCTGTTCAACATGAATTCTTGTTCAATAAACTCAACATGGAGAATCTACCGAGCAAATATCAGGGGAGTTTCTCATTCTAATTCTTTTTAATTCTCGTATTTAATGTTTTATCTATACAATGAGGACGTTGCATAATTCAAGTGGGGGTATGGGAATTAGAATGTATACTTGTACTATTTTTCACACTAAAACGCTTAAATTATGCTTAAATTTATAAAAAAAATCAAGCATACTTTTGTGAAATTACTTGATACATAACCCGCACACAATAACCCTTGTTAGATATTGTGAGGATTTAACCTTATCCGTTTCCAAATGTTTACCCAAATTCCACAAAATATGATTGTACCGGTGATGTAGTAGACTTTAGAACTTGGATTGGTATATCTATTCGAGACCGTAGTGATAAGTACTATGATTTAGATGGAGTAACTTGTTCAAATTGGTAAATTTTAGGATTACACCCAAAACTCCTTTACATGTTGCTTATTAACTAACTACACTAGTTAGTTAACCCCCGTATAAACCCTTTGTTACTCTCACTTTAAGAGTAAGATACCCCTATAACAACCTGTAGAGCCAATCCTTTAGGAATTACACAAATTGTTTATTTTGTTACACCTTTACACCTTAACCTACCCTGTTAGATTAAGTTTATTTTACAGTTGCTAGTTTCTTAAAGTGTAAAGTATGTATTTCCCGAGTCTTGTAGTCAAAACTCATGTATTTTTACTACCATCGCAATTAATGATACGTCCGAAGAATGAAGGAATTATCGAAGGAATTATCCTGAATTATTATGATCGTAAAGATGGTAAAATTACACCAAGTTTCGTAGTATAGTGTTTAAAAAAAATTTGAAAAATAAAAATTAGAAAAACATAACAAAAAAAGAGAAGGAAAGTTTGAAGATAATCGTTTTGCAACTACCGAAGAAAAAACATGAAGGATCGATTATTCATTGATACGTCTTAAAAATCGACGATGTAGAGTATTGTATAAAGTGAAAGATATCGCCACTTACCCTGTAAAGTATGTAAAGTATGGGATGATTGGGAAGTTGACCGTTACGGGAACGCCAACTTAGGTTGTTGTTTTTGATCTATGATCAAGACGTTGTAAATAAGCGTGTCTTTATCATGTTTACGGTCGGGAAAAAAGTATCTAGCAACTTGTATTTTAGACTTAATCTATTTGTTTCATAATTTTTATTTAACAAAAATTTACTTCTCTTTCCTAATGACTAACCACTGGTTTTACGCGAACGAGGATGTGTACGAGCGTGCATGTCTATTGCGTCGTTACGTCCATGTATGCATGTCTTAGCTTCCTCATTCGTTTATGACTTTTGGTGAACGTTAGAAGGTTCCTACCCTATATCATTCTTTATCCTAACCGTTGGTTAAATTCGAATGAGGATGTGATCTTCATCCTAACCGTTGGTTAAATTCGAATGAGGATGTGATCGAACACACATGTCTATTCCGTCGTTACGATCATGTATGTGTGCTTCAGCTGCCTTATTGGAGTGGTACTTCTGGTGAAAGATTTAAGTATGGTCAACCCTAAGCCTTATCATAATGACCCATATTTACCTTTATAAACTTGTTACTCCTTAGATTTAGCGGTGGAGATGTGTATCCTTTCCAAGCTTAAGATAGAAAACTCGTCATGACCGAGAAATTAAGCGAATTAGTTAAATGTTACCACATAGATTAGTTGAGTGATTTGAGTGTTTTATCTTCCTATTTCGTGAGGTGTGTGGTTGTGTACTTGTAATAGATCAACACTTGTAATAGATCAAATAAAGCTTAACGGAAAATATCCTTAAGGATACATTTTTTATAAACTTCTAAAGGCTACTCGAGGACAAGTAGGATTCAAGTGGAGGGATATTTGATGACATCAAATAACATTTATTTTATAGCATCATTTATCCCATCTAATTAACCTATTTTTCTATAATTATTGCAAAGAATTATTACTTAATCGTTTGTATTTGAGAAGTGCAGTAATTATGGAGTAGCTTAAACGAAGATATTTTGAAGATTACTGTTCTGACAATCAATACGCCGTATCCATCAAGGAAGATACGGCGTATCTGTGCCTGCACTCACCAAAGACCATGAAGAAAACATGATCAATATGCAGTATCCAGTGAAGACCAATACGCCGTATTAGAGATATAGAAGGTGAATATTCTGGAAGATATCAAACGTGGTCCCTACTCCAAGAAACCCCAATACGCCGTATCCAACACATTGGATACGCCGTATCGACACCGACTCCAGACCCTATAAATAAAAAACTCAAAAATGAGTTTTAAGTGTGCTAAATCATATTCTCGATACCTAAACCACAAAAGTCGATTTTCAGAGGAGAAAAAGAGCATAAGAGGTCTTGCAACGCATTCCAATCCATAGGAGACAACGTGTAATTTCTTATACTTTTGTAATCGTTTAGTTTTTGGTATCATTCGTTAACTCGGTTAGTTTACCTTGGCTAGACCATTACTCTTGTATTAATTATGATGTTTGAAGGCTAATACCTTCGGGTATTAGCCATTATTATGAAGATCTGAATGTTTGGTTTTGTTTATATCTTGATTGCTTAATTTATCGTTGTATGCTTGTTTATGTTTATCAATTTATACTTGTTTATGTGCTTTAATATGCGACCTATCATTCAACTGGATCTAGTGATACTTAAAGAAAACGAAAATGGACACAAAGTGTCATGACAATACCAAACACAATAAAAAAGGGTCTTGTATTGAGGTAAACGAGTCGTGCCAATACAAGACATAAACAAATATCACAAAAACCTAAAACATTCAACAGTATCAATCCAAAAATTATGTACGATATGAAAACATAGTGAACGATTAAACTCCGCTTG
Organism: Tanacetum coccineum; assembly: GCA_026074375.1. Lineage (NCBI taxonomy): Eukaryota > Viridiplantae > Streptophyta > Magnoliopsida > Asterales > Asteraceae > Tanacetum > Tanacetum coccineum. The sequence continues at coordinate 6,137 of BQNB010213700.1, forward strand.
CAACCCTACAGTCTTCTAGCCAAGAATCTTAACATCCTTAAAACTTCGCTATCTCACTTGAAAAATGGATGGCTTAAAACGGTCAAACAATAATGTTGGTGAGAGTCATAGGTTTTAGACAAGCAATAATACTCGCAGCTTTTACTGTGATTATCAAAACAAAGTAGGACAATAATGAACTATCATGAACCTATGCTAGCATGCAACAAAAAATAAATCAACATATTCACATACTTAATTTCACATTCGGGCTTAGAATAGCTGGCACTATAAGCAACCAAGCTCAACCAGAAGGTATGACCCCACAAACATATCACATTGGGTAGGAGTACCAACAGATTCCCACTGAGTAGGCGTATCATCCGATCCCTATTACATATCACAAAATCACACTTAGTAGCCGTATCTAATCCAAATCCTAAATCAATATCACAAATAACACTAAGTAGGAGTACTCATCCGATCCCAAATAACACATGTATCACATAGTCATATAATAGTCATGCAATGTGCATACGCAATTTAAAACACATAATCACAGCAATGAAACATTTTAAAACATTTGCATCATTTCCATCCCAATTTAAAAACAGAAAAATAGGACTGTGAAACTCACCTGATGCACTGCTACATCATAATTCCTTGAAATCAACTAAACACAAATAAAACACATGTTACACGTGATTAGGCTAAATGCTCAAGACTATGTAACAATCAATTGATAGACTAATAAGTTTATATTATGTTTATAAACCCTTTACCATACTTCACATACCTTACTTATACCCTAATACTCTTAAATCCCTTATTCGAGTTTTTCAGTTTTTTGGCAGAATTTTTTAGTCACTTTATGACCACAAATAAAATACTAAATCATCAAATTGACTTTTCTCCTTTCATTCCCTACCTTCCCAATGGGTTATGAACTACTGTTATTTTTAGAAAAAATAATATTGAGCCTAACTATTTTATAAAAATTCAACATCACAGAGTACTCAAATTCGGATCTCAATACACACCAAAAAGTTTGATTTTTCTAAAAATATTTAGACAATGATTTAGGACTTGTGCTTTAAGCTGGAGTTAATAGACACATAAAATATGACCTCTAATTTTTCCCAAGCCTTGACTCAACTTTTAAGTAGGAGTTTTACTCCCCGAAATCAGACCCAAATCCGACCCGAATTTACTGTTTCGACAACTTTTCTTGCAAAAATTATTTGACTAACTTCCCGACCTCAAAACCTTTCGGGGCTGGACTTTTTGAAAAATAGACTCTCTAGACCTCAATTTAGGCACAAGATACATACCAAAACTTGTCACACCCCGCCAAGGCGGAATCGCAAGGCATGATCAATAGGCATCATCACAACACAAGGCGTCAAAATAGAGAAAACTAAAAATGACTTTCAATAAACTTCAAGATCCAAAGCGTATTATGACAACGCCCAAAACAAAAATCTAACATATAATGCATAAAGAACAGAACATGACAAGTTCAAATGAAAACTAAACAGATAAATCATAGACTCCGCATGCAAGCCTATGGTCTAGCTAACTCCACTTCCTAACTCTTTACACGTTTTGCTCACCTAAAAATGATGCTAAAAACGTCAACATAATTGTTGGTGAGAGTTACAGGTTTAAGGCTCACTTATGACACCGCGATCAACAAAAACAACATTTACGAACATATATGCATGACTATTCTATCACAAAATAAATTCACATTTATCTGGGGTGGATCGTACCCCTCCGTCCCACAATATCTTCGTGCAAGACTGGCCCACTTGACTAGCTAAGTCCATTCGGGTCTCAAACAAGGTCATGTCATCCTCACATACACATGCCTTACCACAATTCATATCACATAGCAATAGCACATAGCAATCATATAGTTTGACACTTAAAAACACATATCACGGTTCTTAATTTAAAAACAGTTTTGCATCATTTCCATCCCAAAATATAAGTAAAAAGCGGGACTGTAAAACTCACCTGATGCAAAGTAAATTCCAATTCATTCACTTAATCTTTTAAAGAATCTAAACAAAACAATACACACATATGTTACCATCGATTAGGTCACACACCCAAGTCGATGTAACAATCACAACGATGGATACTCTATATCCTATCTTGATTTAACTCTTCTATATACTCCTCATACTTGCTAACCTCAAATTACCTCACAAACTTTACTTCTCAACTTTCTGCTTTTTACTCATTTTTTATAATCACAAGATGACTCTAAATAAAATACTTAAACATCTAATTGGTTCTTCTCCTCACATCCCATATCTCCCCAATAAGTTGTAAGCTTCTATAATTTTTGGATAAAAATAATAGTGAGTGTAACTATTTTATAAAAATTCAACATCACAAAGTGTCCAGAATTTGACCTGATTCGACCTTCAAAAAGTTTAGCTTGAGCAGGCCCATTTAAACACTTAATAAAATTCTACAAAAATTCTAGAAAATCATAAACATCATGAACTTTCTACAGTAGCAAGACCATTAATTAAAAAAACGTTTTGATATAGTTTTTGACCTCACAAACACAACTCAGAATCTGCCCCGAAAACTCAGTTTTGACAACGAATCTTGTTTGATTAATTTGACTAACTTTCACTCACTTTTAATTCATGAAACCACTGGGTTGGAAAGTAGACTCTCTGTAATTAATTTTAGGCTCAAGAAAATCAATAAAAGCTATCCGTATGATCGAGATATGGTTCTCGCAAGATGACCTAAAATTCTGCCCAGATTTCTATTCCGAATTTAGCATAATTAACCCTAATTAACTTACCCAAACCCTAATTATTAACCCTAAAATGATTTTTGATGATCAAAACCTCTTAATTACAGAATCCATCCTTAATGATTATTACGTTAAATAAAATCAATTGAATTGAAAAGGGATTTAGAAAACATTACCTTAACTCTTGAAAATCAAAACCCTAAATTTTTTTAGGTTTCCCTTTGTTCTTTGTATTGTTCGACCGGCCAAAGAGAGAGGAGAGGAGAAAAAAGTGATTTTTGATTAAGTTATGATTTGTATTTATAGGCTTAGGAAAAGATAATTACCAAAAACAAGTTGTAATCAAATTGGGATTCTTTCCCTTTTTTTCTTCCCTTGTTCGGCCGATCCACACAACCACCCTTTTAATTATATATTTTTTCTTTTATTTATTTATTATACATTTACTTTAATTCTAAATAAAAACATTTAATTATTTTGCTAAACCTTGAATTTTCTAACTAGTTTTCAAACTAACATTCGATTCTAACTATTTAAAAAAAATAGAAAGTACTCTAAAATCTATAAAATACTAAACTAATATATATAATATGAATTACATATACATAGTACGTACACATAATATTACGTACACGACATTTGAAACTACGCAAAGCTTTCAAATGATTTCATTTCCACAAGTACCATGATTCATCATTCATGTACTTCTATCTTATACACATATAAAACACATAAAACACATAATGACACACATAAACTTAATTATACAGGCTTTACTAACCTGCTAAAATTTCAGTTGTCACAGTATGCCCTCCTTTAAGAAATCTCGTCCTGAGATTTTAACCATGAGTCTCGACAATAGCATTCTCAAACAACTAGGGATACTTAGCCTTCATATGATCCTCATGTTCCCAGGTAAACTCTGGTCCACGCTCAGAATTCCATCGCACTTTAATCTCATCCAACGGCACATGCAAATTTGCATCAGCTAAACACTTCTTTAGATTCGAAACATGAAACGTGTCATGCACACTACTCAATTCTTCATGTAATCTCAACCTATATGCCACATGACCAATTCTCTTAAGAATCTCGAAAGGTCCTACAAATCTTGGAGCTAACTTTCCTTTCTTTCTAAACCGCAC
>BQNB010213702.1:0-10042 GCA_026074375.1 Tanacetum coccineum
ACGTCTGGTACGCCTCGCATATGGGATCTGAAAGTCTGCATAGCTGGTGTACGTGACCCTAGCCAAATTCATCATCTGTGATAATCCAACAATCGTCCAAGTAGAGAATCGAGAGAAATCACAGGCCATACTATCCAATATCTCTCTCTGCTCGCCTAGTGCTCCTCGAATCCCATGCACATCCTCCTCTACCCTGGCTAACCTCTGAGCCATAGTCCTAGCTGGTCCGGCTGCAGGTGGTGGCGACTGAGGTGCCTGCACGGGTGCTGGAACAGCCAGAGCACCCTCATCAGCTACAGGAGCATCCTTGGCGGCCTCAGGGGCACTAACCACAGCATCGGGCTGCCTCTCTGGTCTCGAGGCTACCCAAGCCCAAGTATCATCAAGCTCCTTACAAATCTGCAATCTCACCAGCTCATCATGTCAATAATAGTGAGGTCTCACACAATCACAGTCAATCCCTAGAGTCTCTCCTCAGTAAGTAATCCAAAAATGCTCCACTGCAGACGAAACAGAAACTGACCACCAGATATCCCACCCCCCATACGCATCTTGTTTCCTACCCTGATGCGACAGCCACAAAATACCTAGCCAAACAGAATAAGGGAGCTTGACCGAGCCAACGTCATACCCCCTCTTAGATAAAATAAATCAGGTCACGGTTACCTTTTCAGGTGCCTGACTCCTCCCAGTGATGCTACAGGCGATAAGCCTATGGCATACTTAGCATCGGATCCCTGATAAGAGTATAAGAGGGGTGTACCCAGAAAATCCCCCTCAGAAAAAATCTCTCCAATAAGCACTCAGATCTCCTTTGTCGGAGATCTGTCTACCACTCTCTACCCAGTATAAACCAAATCCAGCAGTCTTTATCTCCTCTGTTGTATGTAATTCCAAGGCCAAAATAAGCTGTCTCTAGCTCATACGTCATCTAGCTCCACCTAACTAAAACTGTAAAGCCCCAGCAATATCAAGATCAAGCATACCCTCTATGAATCTAAAAGTACTAAAGAACTCCAGAATGAGCTCATGCACCAACTGGCCTCTAATCTCAAATAGCCTCCTCCAAGCTCAGCTAGTAAACACACTCTGTCCCTGAGCATCCCTGTGCTCCATCAGCATCCTACCTCTTAATCCCCCATCTATCACCTCAGTCAATCCCTCAAAGTCAAAAACCTGAACCCTATGTACCTCTCTCATGTATATCTTAGCCAACCTCGTCTTAAAATCCGTTATATCAGCATCAGTATACTGTAATCCCTTAAACCTAAGGTACTGATGCCTCAGATCTCTAGGTGGAAGAGCCATGAGATTAGTACAAAGATTATAAATTCTAGAGATTTTGTTCTGAGAGAGGATACGGCATATTCAAAAATGGATACGTCGTATGGAGATCTGTCTAGTCAATACGCCGTATAGGTATAAGTCAATACGGCGTATGGGATTTAAAATGCAGGATCTTTATTTGATCAATATTCCGTATTCATTTTGTTGAATACGTCGTATTGATGTTTTACAATTGGGTGGTTTTGAGTCAATACGCTGTATCCATTTTAGTGGATACGCTGTATTGCTCTGCAGTTTAAAAACAAAAAGGAGTTTCCAATTCTACCCATTTTGACCCATTATACCCAAACAATAATACTTGTTACAACTCTAAGAGAGTAAAGGGGGCATAACATCTAATCCTCAAAACCAAACCCTAACCCTAATCGAAATTAGAAAACGAAATGGAAATAGGGATGAATTCGGGTTCCTTACCTTGTTGTGATGAATCGAGAGAGATATAAACACAGAGGGAAAGGGTTGGATTCTCCAAAAAAAAATCACGGTTAATATTTTTTAAGTGAGAGTGAAAAGGTGTGTGTAAAAAGCTCAATTGGCGTATCAGTTGGGCTTTTATACCCAAACTCGATACGCCGTATTGGTGTTCGTCCAATACATCGTATTGGGCGAATTTTGTTGACTTGGTCAACTTAAGTTAAAACAGTGGATATGCCGTATAGGTTTTTACCTAATACGCCGTATCCGTTCTTAGAGACTAATTTTCCTAATTTAAATAAAGTAAAGAAAACGTACCTTGGCATCCGCAACATTCTTGTACAAACACCATCCTTATAATATCGCTTAGGGTCGAACGAGATGCCAAACGGCACATACAAATTCTTAATAAGATTTAATAGCATCCCGTTGACAAGATAATTACAAGCCACGATATTTACATTTAATTCCATGACAAAACTTTTCATAATGAAAACTTTATTGATTTTATCGTGACTTCCCTCCAGAAGATTATTTGACCCTTGTGTATTTTCATTACCCCTCGAAGATTGTATCATATCGATTTCATTATCATCATTGTCTTTATCCGATTTTAGATCATCGGGATAAATTATGTTGAAAGGGAATAGATCATTAAAGTACAAAATGTTTTGTTCCTCTTCATCATATTCGGACAATGATGTTTCATCTTTCAAATCAAATTCATCGATATGTTGAGGGCATAAAGTGGGTTCAGTTGAGAAATTTGATTTAGACGTTAGAGCATCATTGTAAACAACGGCTGGAAATTCATTCTCAAAATCTTTAAAGAAATCTAAATCATTTAAACAACTGACCGTAGGCTCGAGTGATGGAAACGAAGGCATTTTGACTTTTTCATTATCGTTTTCCGAATCCGTTTTCAAATCATTGGCAGAAATTATTTAATAAGAAAACGAGTTTTTGTCAAAATTCGAATCGTTTTCACAATTGTTGACAAAAATTATTTTTTAAGAAGAATGAGTTTTGTCAAAAAGATGACGCGTGTCTTAATCGTCGGAATTGTAAATGAATTCTAATTCAACTTTTATGTTAGAAAGAGAACTTACCGTGGGTTCACAAGAAAGTGTATTTTCAGATGATATCTCATTAATAAGGGTTATAGCTGGGAATTTGGTTTCAACGGATCTGAGGTTGTGAACGTCTTCATCAATCTGGATCTTACCATACTTAGCAGTTTCCCAATTAAACACTTCCTCGAGCCTGATGTATTCGTCCATAGTAATGTTTGGATCGTCCATCCTGTAACAAACTTACTAAAAACACTGTTAAATAATCAATATGTCGTATTCAGTGAACTGAATACGCCGTAACACACAAACAGAATAAGTAAACAAGCAGGAATATAAACTACATTAATCCTAAGGGTTAGATCTAAATGCTAAAAACCAAAATATAAAATAAAAATCAAGATTAATTTTCACTCCCCGGCAGTGGACGACAAAAAAACTTTGATGGTGTCATTGTATGGTGTATTTTTTTTGATCAAGTTTTAAATTTATATTTTTCCGACTTAACAAAAAATAACCCTTTAACGGGCAGTGTACCCAGTCGTGTAGAATTCATGCGTAGTAGTGTGTCGAACACTGAAGCCAAGGTTAAATATTTCAATTTATTAATACTTTGGTTTACTAATCTAAGTCAAACCTATGCTTATCCTATGTTAGTTCTAATCCTAATTCTAACAGGTTAAAAAGGGGGTTTTTTAGTCTGAGAGACTGGCACGGGTTTGATGGTGACTACAATCAATTCAAGACACTTTAACCCACGCAAGCAAATAAACAGAAGATAAAAGAGCGGTCAACAAGCCCTTAGTAATAGAAATCTGTATTAAGCCTATCATTAATCGGATGTAGAAGTTGGTGTTGTTTTTATGTCATTGCAATGATTGCTTATCTCGAGGTGGTATATCATTCTTAGACTTAGGCGGGACTACTTCCTAATACCTAGACACATTAGTTCTGTCACAATTAAAGCATCTGCATAAAGCATCCTTATTTGGTGATTATAATCTATCTTGGGGATTAAAGCAATGGTGATCTTGTAAAAATCTTTGATCAATAGAGACTTTACCCAACTTAGATGCTTAATGGCGATTCATACATAGTAGTCCATAAACCAAATCTTTACCAATTATTAGAACGTTACTCGTTGATCCCAAAGGTCAGACCTTACGGTAACTAAGCTCATCAATTCTAAAGATAAAAGACATGTGTTAATTGTGATCCTATTGGTTAGATGTAATTAATCACTATATGAGAAGCTATCCCTACTCTAGATTACTTGGTCCGTATCAATAGATCCTAGTTGTGAATGATAGGTTCATTTTAAAGCACAATAATCAAGTATAAATTTGATAAACATAAACAAGTTATACAACTATAAATCAAGTAATCAAGATATAAACAAAACCAAACATTCAGATCTTCATAATAATTGCTAATACTCGAAGTGTTGATCCCACTTCAATAGATCGAATTCCTTAAGCTTGTATAAGGATTAGTTATTTTAAATAAATCTAACACAACTATTGTAGAAACTTTGTTTGAATGTATTAAAGATTATGTTGAATCTAATCTTTAATATTAAGAAGAACTATCAATGAGTCAATTAACTATTATGAAATATAATTAAACAATCAAAGCTTCCACATATTATTCATAATATGAATACTCTCAAAGTATTAGGGTTACAAATGACGTTGAAGCTATGGTAATTCTATGAATGACTCATTTTTGATACTTTGAAAATTATATCCATAACTCTATTACCTATGGAGACCTCTTTTTTAAACACCAAGGTGTCCTATAACATACAATACTTTTATAAGAATATCAATTACTTTTAAAAATAAGTCTATACATATCTTTTACACAAATAAGTCATACAAATCACATAAGCAGTACTAACTAACTCAACAGTACTAACTTCATTCACTTACAGCATTAACTCCTTTCGGCATCATTAAACTTTGTACTTACTGTAGTAACTTTTATACTTGCTTGCAGTGTATATCTACTAGCAGTTTTTTCTTTCTACAAGTCTTAAGCAATATAATGAATATGCATTAGCAAGTAGTAACTTATACACTAGCTGGAGTTAACTCTTTCAAGCAGTCTTTAATCTTCTCAATCAGTCTTTGTACATAACAGTAGTCACTCTGTATACTAGCAGTACAACTCTTGTAACTAGCAGCTTAGTAAGACACTTAGCATTTTTTTCTTTGATATTCTTGAGCAATAATAACCACAAACTAAGTTGCATTAACGTTAATATGAGCCAACAGTAATAACTAGCAGCATTTAAGAAGGCTTTTATCCCAACAATCTCCCCTTAACTTGATATTTATTCAAAAAATCAATCAAGTATCTCCATTAAAGTTCCATAATCACCAAGAGGATGCTTCCAAACACTTCATTGATTCTTAAGCTATTTTGTGAGAAGTTTAAGAAGTTGATATGCCATTTCACTAAAATAATCAACCTGAAGCTTATTGTTCAGCATATCTATAATTATAGGTGGTGTAAGAGGATATCTCTTTTCTACCAGTATGTAAATCTGCACATGTTGCATCCTTAAGAAATGTACTCCACATGAGTCATACAACTTCCAACTTAACACTTTGTACTCTTGTTGATTCCTCTATACTACATCTTCTACATGTGGTTCAAACATTGTTTTCAAATCATTCCATAATACCAAATCTAAATCTTCCACTGTTCTTGTTGACTTATATTTAGCTTTTACTAACTTGTACAAAGTTTCCAAGTCTTCCTTGTCAAAATTTTAAGCGATGTGACTAAGATATGTACATTTGATATTTTCCATCTGCTTCCTTATTATTTGATAATAGATTTTATTTTCTTCTTTGTCGGTTCTTCCTGTCAAACCAATCCTGGAGTACTTAACAGCCAAAGGAATAGCTAATCAATTGTTCTTTCTTCCATCTGGACGATTTCAATCCATGTTTAGCTCTGTTGTTTCTTTTTCATCATCCTTCTTTTGCTTCTTTGAAAATCTCCTTGTATCAATCTCTTCTCCTTGCTCTTTTTAACAACCTTCACCAAGTCTGTTCTGAAGTCACAAAGGTATTTCCACTTGAAAGCTATGTCAAACATCTTCTGAGTAGAATCAAAAGATTTGTTCTTTAAGTCTTTGAGCTTCTTTCCTTCCATATTCTTTAGATAAGTACACGCGATTTTTCTTTGTTGAGCTTAGGTTGGTGGTTTGTTCCTCTTCTTTTCTGCACTTTTAGCAGCAAAGTGCTTTCTTCTTTGTTCCAAGAGTTGTTGAAATAATTTTACCTTTTCTTTAACAGACAACTCTTCTTATTCTTCTGCTTGCAGTATTTTGAAGCCAATTCTGATTATGCCTCTAATCTTTAGCCTGAATATCATCCCATTATTTAGTCAAAGCAATAATCAAATTCAGCTTATAATCTTATAGCTTCTTGTTCATCAAAACTAATTTGATCTTTCTTCTTCATCTTCAAAGGTTCTTCTACCATGATTCTTTTACCCTTGTCCCGAAATTTAACCTATAATGGTTGTTAAGAAGAAACTGTTGGTGTAGTTGCTTGCTCCTCTTCATGAATAACAAGCCCTTTAGCCTTGGGTCTTATGCTAGCAGCTGTAACTGTTGTAGTAGCAGTTGTTGTTGTAATTGTACCCTGCTCTGGTTCTTGTAACATAACCTTATCAGCCTTAGGTTTTGCACCTTTCAAAGCTGCAAGTGCTTGAGCTAAAGTAACTTCATCAATACTTAAGTTCACATCTTTATAGGCAACTTTAGTTTTAACAACCACCTCATGATCAACTTTAGTTTCAACAATCACCTCATCACCTTCAAGACCATTTACCCTAAACATATCTTCATCTCTGTGAACATTGACCAGATAAATGTCTTCATTAGCATCAATATCATCAATCCTTCCCTGTTTAGATGCATCCTCTTCACCCAAACCTTCATCTTCAGAGGATTCAATCCTAGCTGACAGACCAACCTTGTATAATCTTTTAAGCCCACAAGTTTTTGACCTATTCTTCTTTTCTAGTCTCTTGACCCTCCTTTTCAAACATATAATCTCCTGAGCTTAAGAGGTCTTAGTTTTCTCCAGATCAATAACTCTATTTTGCAAGTTGGTACATAATTCCATCAATTCCTTTAGTTTCAAACTATCTGCATTACTTTGAGGTGTGTTAACTCCTACGAGCAGTGAATCATTAGAAGTTTTAGATACATTCTCAAACCCAGTTTGAGAAATAGTATCCCTTATGGTTTCTTGGCGCTTGGGACCACTACCTGAACAAGTTCTTAAGGAACTTGGTTCATTAAGTGTTGCCTTGGATTGGGTCTTATTGATGTTACCCCTATCCTGCTCTACATCCAAGCTAGTAGCAGTAGTGGCAGCCCTTTCCAAACTGTCATCCATCTCCTCATAGACAGCCTCATCTGCAACATTGTCTGTAGGACCACTAGGCTAAGGTACCTCAGTGTCCTTTCTTATTGGCTTCCTAGGTTTTTGTTTCTTTTGAGATTGAGACGTTGATGGTTGAATAATGGTGGGTGTGTGATGGGGATCAGTAGGATTTGCTGAACCTTCACCCATTTTTCTTGATGTTGTACCACCATTGTTTGAAATAAGGGTGTTTTTCTTCTAGAAAAGCCTTTCCCTACCCTTCTCATGTTTCAAAAAATCTTCTTAGTGCGAGAGGGTGTAACATAAATCCTTTTATGATTTGACATTCCTTCCAGTTGTTTCTCCAAAAACACTTATACAAATCTTGGATACATCAAGAATTTACGAGACACATTCTCCAAGTTCTTCACCATACTTTCAAAAATGTATTTTGAAAAGTTGAACTTTTGGTTTGTAGCTAAATAGATAATTGTAGAAGCTATAGTGCTACTAAATTCATTCCATGCAGTAGTCTTAGCACTTAGACATTGTAAAATGGTATGAATAAGGAATTTCTATTGTGGGGAAAAGACTGCCTTATAGAAAGTAAGCTTCTGTGAAAGTTTTTCATACCTCATCCTTATAAGTTCTTTAAAAATGGTAGCATTTGGCAAGCAATCCGTACCTTCCTCATCATTCAGTTGAAGGTCACGTCTAACAGATGCTTCAGTAATGATTATCTTCTTCTCATCCGCTAGGGCTTGTAACTGTACTTCCCCATTGACAGTTTTCACCTTGACAGTAGCCCAGAATTGTTCAATGCACGAAGTATAGATAGTGGGATTGATCGTTAGTGCATATCTTATAGGGTTTACATTCAGAAAATCCACAATTTGTTCAAACCCTTCACTTTTAGCAGGTTTAGATAAAAACGTGACCATGTTATGAGTATCAGCAAACTGTAGGGTCGTCATTATGTTGGGTTTTAATGATGAATGATGAAATTGAGTTAGGGTTTGTGATTAGAGAGTATATGATTGAATGAAATCGATTAAATGAGTGATTGAAACCCTTAATCAAAGTATTTATGAAAATACCCTTAACAACATTAACGTTCAACAGCAGTAGTAAGTTATGCCAAACAGCATTAACTTATGCCTAACAGCATTAAGTTGTGCCGGCAATATTAACTTATGCCTAGCAGCAGTAAGTTATGCCTAGCATCATTAAGTTATGCCTAGTAGCATTAATTTATGCCTAGCAGCATTAACTTTGAGTCACTAGCATTAACTCCAATTCTAAACACTCTGTTTGTTTTTAATATATTCAACTCTCTTTCTGTTTTTCAACTCACCACTTCTCTCAATTCTTTTAGTCACCAAAACTCTATATATGTTTTTATTCCATAAATCTCTCTTTCTGTTTTTATTCTCACCAACTCTCTTAATTTTTTTCTCACCAAATCACTCTGTCTGTTTTTACACATCTCTCTTTCTGTTTTTATTCTCACCAACTCTCTCAATTCTTTTTCTCACAATTTTAACAATGTTAATTATACCAGTAGTATTAAGTATAACTAACAGCATTAACTTAGCAGTATTAAGTATAACTAGCAGCACTAATTATACTTAACAGCAGAAACTTTTAATGACATGAATAACAGTACTAATTCATACAAAACTCTACAAAAACATAAAGAGATAAAAGATTTTAGAGATTTAACATTCCAATACTAGCAATCAAATATTGAAATCTACTTACATCAAAAGCTTTTGTAAGCAAATCTGCAACATTTTTGTCAGTATGGATTTTGACCATTTGAATCAATTTCTTTTCATTGCAATCTCTAATAAAATGATGTCTGATCTCTATATGCTTTGTTTTTGAATGAAAAACAGGATTTTTAATTATGCAAATAGTACTGTTATTATCAATAAAGATCTTGGTATGCATAAAATTGTACCCATAATCAAGTAGTTGATTCTGAATCCAAAGCACTTGTCTACAACAACTTGAAGCAGCTACATATTCAGCCTCTGTTGTGGAATTAGCAACCACAGTCTGCTTCTTGCATTGCCATGAAATCAATCTACACCTAAGGAATTGACAACCTCCTGTTGTGGACTTCCTATCCAAGCTTGCTCCAGCATAATCACTATCAGTGTATGCTACCAAATTAAAAGGTGAATCTTTTGGATACCAAAGGCCCAATTTAGGTGGACCTTTTAAGTATCTAAAAATTCTTTTCACAGCATGAAGATGTGCCACTTTTGGGTTGACTTGGTATCTTGTACAAGCACACACTGCAAACATAATATCAGTTCTTGAAGAAGTAAGATACATCAATAAACCATTCATTGATCTATATAAATGAACATCCACTTCTTCACCATCTTCATCCTTGAGCAAAATCTTTTGTGTTTCCATAGGTGTGCTTACTGTCTTGACATCAGTAAAACCAAATTTCATCAAAATCCCAGTCACATACTTGTCTTGGCTGATAAAAATCCCATCCTCCTTCTGCTTTACATGCAATCCTAAGAAGAATGTGAGTTCACCCATAGAACTCATTTAAAACTTCTTATGCATCATCTTCTCAAACTCAGTGCATAATGACTTCTTTATAAAGCTAAAAGTGATATCATCTACATACACTTAAACTAACAGAATATTACCTTTGTCCCTTATGATAAACAAAGTCTTGTCTATCTTTCCTCTCTGAAACCCATTGTTCAACAAATTAGTTGACAAGGTTTCATACCAAGCTCTGGGAGCTTGATGCAGTCCATAAAGTGCCTTTTCTACTTTGTATACTCTGTCAGG
>BQNB010213704.1:0-10042 GCA_026074375.1 Tanacetum coccineum
TTTTCAGACTCTGAGGTACATAATGATAAAACTTGTTCAAAAACTTATCTAAAAAGCTTTAAAACTCTTAAAACTCAACTTGATGATTTAAGAATAGAGTTTAACAAATTAATCTAGCTACTTATAAAAGAGGGTTAGCATCTGTAGAAGAACAACTTGTCTTTTACAAAAAGAATGAGGTTATGTTTTATAAGCAAATTGCTGTTTTAAAAAGAGATATCTCATATAAAGACTCAGAAATTAGTGTGCTTAAAAGTGAGTTAGAAAAGCTTAAGCAGGAAAAAGAAAGCAATCAACTTAAAATTGACATATTTGAAAATGCTTCTAAGAGTCTAGACAAATTAATAGGGAGTCAGATAACTGATAACAGTAGAAAGGGTGTGGGGTTTGTCAGCTATAATGCTGTTTCACCTCCCCCTACAGGGTTATTTTCACCCCCTAAGCTTGATTTATCCAACTCTGGTCTAGAGGAGTTCCAACAGCCTGAGTTTGAAGGCTATGGACCTAAGCCTAGTAAGAATGTTAGTGAAGATATTTCTAATGAGGTTAAGGAATCTACTGATACCCCATTGGTTGAGGAGTTGGTGTCAGTAGATAAGTTAAAGAAGAAAATTGATTTCCTACTGTTGCTAAGATAGAATTTGTTAAAGTTAAACAACAAGAAAAACCAGTTAGGAAACCAGTTAAGTATGCTGAAATGTACAGGTCATACACTCTCAGGGGAAATCAAAGAAACTAGAATAATCAAAAGTCTCAACAGCTAGGAAGTGACTTTGTGATGTACAATAAAGCTTGTTTTGTCTGTGGAAGATTTGACCATGTGTAGGCTAACTGCAAGTACCATTAAAGGGAAAGGGTGGTATCTGGGAATAATTATACAAGGGTGAATTACAATTATTATGCTAAAAAGGCTCACCCCAGTGCTAACAGGAACATGTTTCCAAGAGCAGTTTTAATGAAAACTGGCCTAAGACCACTTAATACTACTAGGCCTGTTAATACTGCTCATCCCAAAACTACAGTTTTTAGTGCTAGACCAATGTCATATTTTTCTAAATCAGCACAATCAACTGTAAAGAGGCCCTATCAAACAAAAACAGCATTAACTAACAAAAATTCTAGCCAAAAAGTTAATACTGCTAAGGGAAATTTTATACTGCTAGGCCCAAAAAATAGTTAATACTACAAGGGCATATTCAGCAGTAAGTTGTAATGTTGTTAGGGCAAATCAGGTTTTATCCTGTTAAGGCCTCAGCATGTTGGGTTTGGAGACCTACCAATAATAGTGCATAAAGTATTTGTAGAGACATATTTATGTTGATGCACGAGGCTGATCTAAGTCAGTGATGGCTTGGTTCCTCCAAAGAAATATTTTTCTTTTTTTGAGGTGCAGGATCATCACATAAAAGAAAAAATCTGGCTATATTGTCAGTGGATTGCTCATAGGCGCACATGACAATGATAAACATGTCTATCTCTCAGACTTTAGGAATTTAATGGAGTTTGTTACCTTTGGGGGAGGAGCCAAGGAGGGAAATAATTACTGGTAAAGGAACTTTAAAACTAGTAAGCTTGATTTGAGGGATGTGACTTTGTCAAGGGAGTTACAGTTTTTCCTTTTAGGGTTTCACAGATGTGTGACAAAAAGAACATTGTTCTTTTTACTAACACTGGATGTTTTGTTCTGTCTTCTGACTTTAAGTTAGCTGATGAAAGTTAAGTTTTGCTTAAAGTTCCTAGAAAAACAATATGTACAGTGTTGATATGAAGAATATTGTTCCTAAAGAGAGTTTATCTTGTCTTGTTGCAAAGGCCACACTTGATGAATCAATGCTATAGCATAGGCAGCTAGGTCATGTAAACTGTAAAATAATAATTAGGCTTGTTCAAGGAAATCTTATGTGAGGTTTACCTTCGAAATGTTTTGAAAATGACCAAACTTGTGTTGCTTGCCTTAAGGGAAAACAACACAAAGCCTCTTGTAAGTCTAAGATTCAGAACTCTATTACTAAACCTTTATTCATGTTGCATATGGACTTGTTTGGTCCGACTTTTGTGAGCAGCTTAATGAATAAGAAATATTGTCTAGTTGTCACTGATGATTATAGCAGATTTACTTGGGTTTTCTTTTTAGCCTCTAAGGATGAGACTAGTGGCATTCTTATGAAACTTTATAATGAGAAAAAAATTAGTGATAAGAAAGTAAAGATTATCATATGTGACAATGGAACATAGTTCAAGAATAGAGTTATGAGTGAGTTTTATGAACAGAAAGGCATTAAGAGGGAATTTAGTGTAGCTAGAACTCCTCAGCAAAATGGTGTTGCTGAGAGGAGAAATAGAACACTAATTAAGGCTGCTAGAACCATGTTAGCTGACTATAAGTTAGCTACTACATTTTGGGCTGAAGCAGTTAATACTGCTTGCTATGTGCAGAATATGGTATTAGTAGTTAAGCCCTCTCAATCAAGAACCCTTATGAAATGTTTTGAGGCTAAAACACATGCTCTAGCTTTATTGGACAATTTGGGTGTCATGTTACCATTCTAATACCTTAGATTTTTTGGGGCAAGTATGATGGAATAGTCGATGAAGGAATCTTTTGTTTGGATACTCATTAAATAGTAAGGCTTTTAGGGTATACAATATTAGAACTAGGAAAGTAGAAGAAAACTTGCATATTAGGTTCTTGGAGGATAAGCCTATTATTGCAGGTGATGGACCAAAGTGGTTGTTTGATATTGATGTTCTAACAAAATCAATGAATTATGTGCCAGTTGTTGTAGGTACAAACTCTAATGATTTTGTAGGTACAAAAGAAAGTGTTGGTACAGGTCATTCTAGCAAGGAGACAGGATCTAGTCAAGACTACATTTTGATGCCACTATGGAAAGATGGTTCACTATTTGGTTCTTCTTCAAAGAATGCTTGCAATGATGAACCACAACCTTCTAGTGATGCTGGAAAGAAGGATGATGAAGGTTTAAGTCAAGAAAGTGGAATTGCTGATCAAGAGAGGCCTAAAAACAGTACTTAAAATGTTAATACTGCTGGGCCAAGTATTAATATTGCCAGTACAAATGTTAATACTGGTAGTCTAAATATTAATACTGTTAGTCCAATAGTTACTACTGCTCCACTTGAAGCCACACATGCTGATTTATTTGGTGGAGAAACAGAAGTGGACATGAGCAACATTACTACCGCATATCTAGTTCCTTCTACTCCAAATAGAAGAATCCATAAAGATCATTCACTTGATCATGTGATTCGTGATGTGCAGTTTGGTGTATTGACAAGGAGAATGACAAAGACTACAAATGAACAAGGGTTTATTAGTGTTGTTTATGAAGGGAAAACTCATAAAGACCTTCATACTTGTTTGTTTGCTTGTTTCCTATCCTAGGAAGAGCCCAAAAAGGTAATCCAAGCATTAAAAGAACCAAGCTGGGTAGAATCTATGCAAGAAGAGCTTCTATAGTTTAAGTTACAACAGGTTTGGACCTTGGTAAATTTACCACATAGCAAAAGAGCCATTGGTACTAAATGGGTGTACATGAACAAGAAAGATGAAAGATGTATTGTAATTAGAAACAAGGCAAGGTTGGTTGCACGAGGTTCCACTCAAGAAGAGGGAATAGATTATGATGATGTTTTTGCTCTAGTTGCTAGGATTGAAGCAATTAGGTTGTTCTTAGCCTATGCCTTATTCAAAGACTTTGTAGTATACTAGATGGATGTGAAGAGTGCATTTCTGTATGGCAAGATTGAAGAGGAAGTTTATGTCTGTCAACCTCTAGGGTTTGAAGATCCAGAGTTCCCTGACAGAGTTTATAAGGTAGAAAAGGCATTATATAGTCTACATCAAGCTCCTAGAGCTTGGTATGAGACTTTATCTACCTATTTATTGGATAATGGATTTCAAAGAGGTCAGATAGATAAGACTTTGTTCATTAAAAGAGTCAAAAGTAATATTCTACTAGTTCAAGTATATGTTGATGATATCATTTTTGGATCGACTAAAAAGAAGTTATGCATTGAGTTTGAGACATTGATGCACAAGAAGTTCCAAATGAGTTCAATGGGTGAGCTAACTTTCTTTTTAGGACTACAAGTGACACAGAAAGATGATGGGATTTACATCAGTCAAGACAAGTATGTGGATGAAATCTTGAAGAAGTTTGGTTTTTTAATTGTGAAGACAGTAAGCACACCCATGGAGACTTCAAAGTCATTGCTTAAGGATACAGAAGCTGAAGATGTTGATGTTCACTTATATAGATTAGTGATTAGCTCATTGATGTATTTAACATCTTCAAGGCCTGATATAATGTTTGCTGTGTGTGCTTGTCCAAGATTCTAAGTCACACCTAAAGTTTCACATCTTCATGCTGTGAAAAGAATCTTTAGATACTTGAAAGGTCAACCTAAATTGGGCCTTTGGTATTATATAGGATCACCATTTGTTTTGAAGATTATTCTGATAGTTGGAATATGTGTGCAAGTTTAGACAGAAATCACAGTAGGTGGTTGTCAAGTTCTTGGAAGCTAGGATTGATTTCCGCAATGCAAGAGTAAGTATAGTTGCCAACTTACTACTGAAGCAGATATGTGGCTGCTGCTAGTTGTATGGATAATTAATCTGCGAGTAACAATCAAATGTTGACGCTCTCTATGGACTACACTACGAGTCTCAGAGAATACATACCAGCCTCTTTTCTTGATAAAGTAAAGCCCATCGGCAATGCGAGTCTCGTAGCACACTCGCTCGCGCGCTCTCATGTGCCTTCTCTAGCGTCTAAGACATTGAGCATTAGCTATACATCACTTATCAGATGATTCCAATGAGAAGAAGCTCGACCTTTAGATGATAAAGATTCACACTCACTCTCTACCTCGTTATGTTGCAGCATTTGCTCACAAAAGTCATTCTGATGTGGCAGATTTTAAATATATGTATTGCCTAGTATAGCATGCTAAACTATGAAGTTATTGATTGACGGGTAGGTTAATTTCGTTTATATGTAGGGATTAGCACAAAATGATGCTTGAAATGGAATGGTAATGCAGCTAATGATTGACATTTCAAGTTAGTGCTGTTGGCCAAACTTTCTACTGGTAAGTATAATTAGTGCTGCTAGTTATACTTAATATTGCTATATTAATGATGTTAGTTATACTTACTATTGTTTGTTATAATTAATATTGTGCGAAATGAGAGAAATAGTGAGCTAAAAAATAGAAAGAGAGATGTGTGAAAATAAAAACAGATAGAGTGCATTGGTGAGTAAAAGAAATGAGAGAAATAGTAAGCTGAAAAACAGAAGGAGAGATGTGTGAAAATAAAAAACAGATAGAGTGAATTGGTGAGAAAAAGAAATGAGAGAAATTGGTGAGAATGAAAAACAGAAAGAGAGATGTGTGAAACAAAAATAGAAAGAGTGACTCTGTGAGCTAAAATAAATAAGAGAAATTGGTAAGAATGAAAAACAGAAAGAGAGATGTGTAAAACAAAAATAGAAAGAGTAACTCTGTGAGCTAAAAGAAATGAGAAAAATTGGTGAGAATGAAAAACAGAAAGAGAGATGTGTGACAGACAGAGTGACTCAGTGAGAAAAAGAATTTAGAGATATAGTAAGAATAAAAACAGAAAGAGAGCTTGTGAGAATCAAAATTGATGATGGAAATGCTTTTTGGAATGAAATTAGAGTTAATGTTGGTGACTCAAAGTTATTGCTATTAGGCATCAACTTATTTTTTTTTTTCTTTTATCTTTTATTGCTGGTTAAGTTAATGCTTGCAGCTACACTCTACTACTGCCAGTGTTAGTTAATGCTGTTAGGCATAAACTTACTACTTTGGATGACAATGCTCAAGACCGATAAGATGTGAACTTCCCGTTGGTTAGGATAAATGTACATAAATGAACATTTTCCTTTTTTTAGAGACCGAGTCCTAAGCTAACATTTACTTAGAAGTCATAGAGAAATTTTTTTGAAAAGGCATGTTTTGAAAGCATTTGAAACTCTCGCTCGAACTTCATTTATATACATGTGTCAATATTAATCAATATTTCTAGGTACGTAAATGTTATCGATTGTCGAGAGACATGTTAGAGAAGAATAATTTTGGTATTTTTGAAATTTTTTGATTTTATATTTTGCTTTTATAGGTTTTATATTTTTATATTTTGTTTTTCTGATAAAGTATATACAAAGAATTACCGAGATTTTGCAAGACATTTAAGTTCCTAAGGAGACAGGTTGCGCATACCAAGGCGACGAACCAAATAGTTGAATCGATTCACCGGAAGAGCTTTGGTGAAGAGGTCGGCTAGTTGGTAATCCGTCTTGACAAAATACAGTTCAATCGTACCCTTTTCCATGTGTTCCTTTATGAAATGGTGGCGGACAACGATGTGTTTTATTCTCGAGTGTTGGATCGGGTTGCAGGATATGGCTACGACTGATTTCGAATCACAATAGATTGGAATCTTGTTAAAGTGATAGCCAGAATCCATTAATTGTGTTCGCATCCAAATGACTTGGGCACAACAAGCGGATAGAGACACATATTCTGCTTCCGCAGTTGACAGCATCGTACAGTCTTGTTTTGTTGAGGACCGGCTAACCAGCTTTTCACCTAAGAATTAAGCTCCACCGGAAGTACTTTTGAAGGTGTCTTTACATCCCGCATAATCAGCATCTGAAAATCCGGTTAGTTTAAAACCAGAATCCTTCATATACCAGAGACCCATATTGATGGTTCCCCGGAGATAACGAAAGATCCTTTTAACCTCTTTGAGGTGCTTCTTGGTTGGCTTAGCCTGGTACCGAGCACATAAACAAGTAGCATGTACAATGTCCGGTCTGCTTGACGTAAGATACATTAGGGCACCAATCATGCTACGATATTTCTTTCCATCGACTAGAGTCCTATTTTGATTTAGGTCAAGCTTGTCTTTGATCTCCATTGGAGTTCTAACAGGATCACAAGTTTTCATTCCATATTTTTAAGGATTTCTAACACGTAGTTGGATTGGTTTATGAAGATGCCACAGGGGGATTGGTTAACTTGTAAAAAATGGAAAAACGTCATCTCCCCCATTATCGACATTTCAAAGCGGCTTTTCATGGGGTCAGAAAATAGTTGGGTGTACCTAGGGTTTGTAGAACCAAAGATAATATCATTAACATAGACCTGTACCACTAAGATTTCGTTGTCGAAGCACCTTATAAACAATGTTGGATCAATTGTGCCTTTGAAAAAGTGATTTTGTATGAGAAACTTTGACAATTCGTCGTACCATTCCTTTGGTGCTTGCTTTAACCCATAGAGTGCCTTCTTTAACTTGTAGACATGGCTTGGATGATCAGCATCAATGAAACCTTTAGGTTGACACACGTATATGTCTTTTTTTAAAGTACCATAGGGAAAGCAGTTTTCACGTCCATTTGAAACATGATGAACAATTTATGTGCAGCATATGCCAAAAATATCCTAATAGCTTCCATTCTAGCAACCGAAGCAAAGGATTCTTCAAAATCAATTCCTTCCTCTTGGCGGTACCCTCTCATAATATAACACCCCCATTTTGACAAATATAGCAGCGGAAGCTAATCTGGGGTATTACTTCATAGTACAACAGTCATAATCATAGAAAACGACTCATAAAGAGACGTTTTTGGAAAATTTAGTTATCATTCATTTATTCATCAGAGTTTTACAAAAAGAGAGAGGTCCCAACATCTAGAAACATAAAGTTTGAATGATAACAGTTTAGCCATCTTCAAGTCCGTGCCACTCCGTGCCATAAGATGCTCAGTTACCTGAGATAAACATGCTAAAAAGTCAACACAAAGGTTGAGTGAAATTCATAGGTTTATGTTAAACAGTTTGAATACAAGTTCAATAGTGGGTTACGTTGTTATACACCCATAAGTGTAATAATTGCAATGAGTACAATTATTATAGAAAACAGTATTATTGCCCTAAGCTCATGACACCGAGACCTTGAGATAATCAATAATCACAAGAAGTTGCCCCAACGGGTGCCTTTGCCAAACACCCGCATAGTGATTCAAATGAAGTGCGTTTGGTTACCAGAAAGTATAGGTACACCAACGGGGGAGTTCAGTCCCAAATAGATCTATTCACAGCATTCGCGCTTACTCCGAAAAGTAATTAACGGTTCATGATAGTGGGGTCTTAATGGCAAAAGTAAGGACTTAGGCAATAATATATCAGGATAGCATACAGTTGGAAAAACACTCGTATTCATGGTTTATAGCATGTATCCCCCTCGCGGGTTTATGAAAACATTAGAAGATTTAAAATGCGAGGCTATGAACTCACCTTAACAGGGAAATCTGATTGATGGCAAAAGTATATCAAGTGAAAGTAATGGCCTCGTCACGCGACCTGGGGTAATATGTCAAGTCTTAGTGTGATGGTTTATGTTTCAAAACTTTATAAAGTTTAACGTATTGCTTTGATTTATGAATTTATGGAAATATTGTATCACTGTTCAGGCTATCGTAATCCAGAGGCCATGTAGTATCGTTTAAGGAGTCAGTGCACTTTAAATCGTAAACCCAGCAAACTCGTTAAAATAAATACCTAAATGGAACTCCTTTCATGAAATTCCCTAGTAACGTGATACGATAAGATTTTAAGTTTCTTCAAAAGATAGTTGATGATAAGTTACGTTAATTATATAACGTAATTGTTTTATAATGCGTCGATCGATGATTAATAACGATAAATGTGTCGGGTTTTAATAAAATCGAGTCGTATAATATTAATTTATATAAAAATATTATATTTTATATTTTTAAGAATACAAAAATGGCAATATATACCCTTGGTTTATAAACTTTTACAAGTTTAGTCCTTTATATATAAAGTATATATAATTTAAACCTTTAACTTTAGAACTTGGTAAGATGGGTCCTTATAGTTATAACTTTAGGAATATGGCAGGATTAACCCTTGTACTTGTTAATTTCCAAATAGTTATGATATATACCCCTTGCATGGAAATGATTTACAAATCAATTCCAAAAAGCCATGCAAGCTTATTTTAGGGTTCCAAATGATATTTCCAGTTTATAGCTTATTAGAATAAGCTAAAATAAGAAGTTCTAATGTAACAAAAGTTTAGAAAAAGGATTCGTTAGCTAGAAAATCAAAACGGGTCATTTTTAGGGGTTTAATTAAAAACGCATAGGTTTGAGGATTCAAGGCTTGAACAAGAGTTTATATAGGATCTAACAAACCTTATGAAAGATTTAAAACAGATTATAAGCTTATTGAAAAAGATTTTGAGCTTACTTGAGCTAAAATGGGTTGAAATGGTGTTTTTGGTTTCGTACGCCTAGAAACGACTTCAAGGATTTCTTTTTCTTAATTCTTGGCTTCAATTTGGATCTTAAGGACTTCTATTTATCCTCCTTGGTCTTCTTTGATCTTGTTTAAGACTCCATTTGAGTGGTGATGAAGATTTGAGGTGTGATTGAAAGAGTATGTGTGTTTTGGCTTTTATAGGGCTCGAATGGGCTTGGTGCCTAAGTTTTGTGTTTGATTAGTGTCAAGGCTAGTGGAGATGACTAAGGGATGCTAGATGGTGGGTCTTGAGAGCTAGGAAACTAGATATGAAAGGTGGAAGGGTATGGAGGGGGTCACAACTATCATAGGGGTGACAAGGAGACTTGGAGCTCAAGGGTGGTGATGGAGGTACTTCTAAGGTGCTTGGGTAGCTGCTAGTGACATGGTGGTGAGGTCATAGTAGTGCTTGAGAGCTAGCTTGGTTAGAAATGGGTAAAAATGAAAGAAAAGGGGTGTCGGGTTGGTTTTGGTTTCGGCTTAGGGTTTAGGGTTTTAATTCGAATTAGGGTTAGGGTTTAGGATAGATTAGGGTTTAGGATTAAGGTTTATTGTTAGGATTAGGGTTTAGGATTATGGTTTAATGTTAGGATTAAGGTTTAGGGTTTAGTTTTAGGTTTAAAATGAAATTAGGGTTTTAGGGTTTCGTTTAGGGTTT
>BQNB010213705.1:0-10042 GCA_026074375.1 Tanacetum coccineum
GTGTATAAAAAGAGGTCATAGGTTATGGTTTTGCATATATATATATATATATATATATATATATATATATACATATATATATACATATATATATATACATATATATATATATATACATATATATATATATACATACATTCATACATTTTTTATATATAGCTTTAAGGTTGTAAACCCTAGTACTACACAGAGTACTCATATTATTGATAATAATAATATTGGAGCTTTTTAGTAATATCATTGTTCATACAGTTTACTGTTTCATTAATATTCTTCTAAGTATTAAAGAGTAGATTCTGCATACTCTTTAGTATTCACAAAGTTTCTACCATAGTTGTTTTAGTTCTATCCAAAGTAACTTAACCTTTACAAGCCATGGAATCAATCTTAAGTTGGGATCAACATGTATTCTTAAAACTCAATCACATTAATCAAATCTCACATTAACACAACAACCTCCAATCACTGTACGATCATGTTTCATCTTAATCACATATCAAATCAATATGGATCCAATGATTCCAATTGGACAAAGGAATACTCTTGCTGAGTACATGATACTCTCTGGTGCTGATAATCGTCCACCAATATTGGACAAAGACCTATATGATTCTTGGAAAAGTAGCATGGAACTATACATGCAAAATAGAGAGAACAGAAGAATGATACTTGAATCAGTTAAACATGGTTAACTCATTTGGCCTACAATTGAAGAAAATAAGGGTGATCAGGACAAAGAAATATGCTGAATTGTCTGCTACTGAGAAAAATCAAGCTGATTGTGATATGAAGGCAATCAATATCATTCTTCAAGGTCTTCCAACTGATATCTATTTACTTGTTAATCATCACAGAGTTGCCAAAGATCTATGAGAAAAAGTTCAACTACTAATGCAAGGTACTTCATTAACAAAGCAATAAAGGGAGTGTAAACTGTATGATGCATTTGATAAGTTTGCTCACATCAAGGGGGAATCACTTCATCAATATTACTTGAGATTTACACAGCTGATGAATGACATGAACATTTACAAAATAAAACCGGAACAATTTCAAGTTAATACCAATTCTTAAACATTCTTCCACCTGAATGGAGTAAGTTTGTGACTGATGTCAAGCTTGTAAAAGATTTGCATACTACCAACTTTGATCAGCTTCATGCATTTCTTGAACAACACGAGCTTCATGCTAATGAAGTCTGTCTCATATGTGAACGCAGTCAAGATCCACTTGCATTAGTTGTAAATCATCAAATGACACCATCTCACTTCAACACTTATCATTCTTCATACAACAATCCTCAGTTTCAACAAAAGTTTTCACCATCTCAGTCTCCTCAATATGGATCAACTCATCCCACACAACATTACTCAACTACTTATCCATCCACACCACTTGCAATCACTTATCCATCAGCACCGTATCCAAATGCTTACTCATCAACTGTTCATCAAGAGGCTTGTCCACAACCACAATTTGTTCCTCAAATTGAATATACTATCTCCACGGTTAATCAACAAACACACCTTGCTGAATTTCCTTAAATAACCTCCGATCTAGCAGTTTACGTATTTAAGCAAGGAGATGACCCTATTGATGCCATTAACAAAATGATGTTATTTCTGTTTACTATCCTCACATCTCGTTTCCCATCTACCAACAATCAGCTAAGAAATTCATCCAACCCAAGACAACAAGCAACTATTCATGATGGAAGGGTGACTGTTCAACTACTTAAAGGGAGACAAAATTCTTATGTTGCTGGTACTTCAGGAACAAGAGCTAATACTTCAGGAACAGGAGGGACTTATTCAGATCAACAAAGGGTGATGAAGTGTTTTAACTGCCAAAAGGAAGGTCATATGGCAAGACAGTGTCCAAAGCCAAAAAGGAAAAGGGATGCAACATGGTTCAGGGATAAAGCTCTATTGGTTGAAGCTCAAGAAAATGGTAAAGTTCTGAATGAGGAAGAATTGTAATTCTTGGCAGATCCAGGTATTGCAGAAGGTCTAGCTACATAGTCGGTCATCACACATAATGCAGCTTATCAAGCAGATGATTTGGATGCATATGATTCTGACTGTGACAAGATCTCTATAGCCAAAGCAGTTCTTATGGCCAATTTGTCTAGTTACGGATCAGATGTTTTCTCCAAGGTACCAATTTCTGACAACACTAACATGAATATGCTAAATCAAAGTGTGCAAGAGACGCCATATTCTAAACCTTCTCATTTTGTGGAACATCCAAAGAATGAGATACATAGTGATAGTAATATCATTCCATACTCTCAATATCTGATTGAATCACAAAATATAGTTGTTCAGGATACAAATTCTTCTGCATAACAAGATGCCTTGATATTATCTATGTTTGAACAACTGTCAAATCAAGTAACTAACTATAATAAGGTCAATAATGACAATTTAATTGCCAATGAATCCTTATCTCTAGCTGAAAGATACCAAAGAACGTGTAATATATTGCGAGAATAAAGACAAAATGTGGATTTAGGAATCACGGAGAAAAGCTTAAATAGCTGATATAATTTTGGGAGAAAAAATGCACAATTTGCCGGATTTTAAAAAAGAAATTAACTATCTTAAACAAACTCTTTCTGAACAATCGAAGGAAAGGAATTGTTAACAAAAACATTTAATGTTTTCAAAAATGAATCCAAGGAAAAGGAAGCTAAGAATATTGATAAAGAAATTGCTTTGGAAAAGAAAGTTAAAGAACTGGACAATATTGTTTGTAAAATGGGTCAATCCGCGCAAACTGTGCATATGCTCACGAAACCACAAGTTTTCTAAGATAACAACCTGAAACAGGCTCTTGGTTTTCAAAATCCTTTCTATCTTAAGAAAGCTCAGTAGATTAGGCCAATGCTTTATGATGGTAGTGTTATTGTTAAGGAAACCAATGTGATTTGAATTGCTGGTTTGAAGAGACTTTGATGGTTGAGGAAGAGAGTCGATCCAAATCGTCTTAGAAAAGAAAGTTAACATTAAACCAATTAATTATGGTGAGTTAAATCGATTATCTAAAGATTTTGGTAAACGTTTTGTCCCACAACAAGAACTGTCTGATGAACAAGCTTTCCGGTTACAAACTTCACACCCTAATATTAACCAATCTGCTTATTTGCCTGTCAAAATTGAGGCTCCTCAGGAACTTCTTAAGGTAAGCCTGGTTAATACAAGCCTTAAAAAGCTTAAATGTCATCTTGGCCAATTTGACAATGTGGTGAAAAAGCGGATTACGCCCGATGCTTTAACAGAAGGGGAATGGGGGTTTGAACATACTAAAGTTGTTTTTGTAAAAGAAATAATTCCATTTGTAAAGACCTTAAAAGACATATTTAATGTTTTTGATAAAGATCTTTTATATAAGGTAACAAAAGTACAAACAGTTTCTAACTAGATGGAAGCTGCTGTTCAACAGTATTTTGTAGACAAATAGTGCTTTGAAATTCAAAAGAAACAATTTTTGATTGAAAACCATCGACTCTTGGATCAAATCATTTCTCAAGATATTGTAAATATTGTTGTAACTTCCTTGTTGGATATAAATACTTCTGTGAATGTGAATTCTTCTGGTGCTATGAATGTTTCTGTGAATTATGTGGAAATGTGCAACAAGTGTCTCAAACTTGAAGCTGAGCTTATCAAACAACACAGAATGGTTAAAAAGATGAGTATAATAGACTTTCAAAAAGCTTTTCTAAACTTGAATAACACTGCATTTCTCTTGAGCTTGCAATGCAACTCAATAAAGAAATTTTTCAAAAGAATAACACATTTGTGAAACAAACTGAACCTTCATTTGATCAATTGTTTGAATTGAACAATTTGAAAGATAAGCTTCAAGCAAAAGACACAACAATCGAGAAGTTGAAGGCAAACATTAAACGTTTGAATAAAACTTCCACCACAAACAGTGTGAAAAAAGGACATAGATGAGATTGAGACCATCAACATAGAACTGGAACATGGGGTGACAAAACTAATTGCTGAGAATGAGCATTTGAAACCGACTTGTAAACAACTTTATGATTCAATTAAAGCATCACTTGTTCAGGCTAAAGAACATGTTGAATCTTTGGTCAATCAATTAAATCAAAAGTCTGTTTAAATTATTGATTTAAATGCTCAACTCTAGGAAAAGGTTTTTGTCATAACAACATTAAAAAATGATCTTAGGAAATTCAAAGGAAAAGACATAGTTGACAATGCTACCCAAGGGTCAAATGCTACCACTATTGCTTTAGGAATGTATAAGCTTGACCCAGTAACTTTGGCTCCTAAGGGTAAGAATAATAGGGAAACTCACATATACTACCTTAAGAACACAATGGAACAAGCTGCTATTCTTAGAGAGGTAGTTGAACAAGCCTACTCACTAAACCCTTTAGGTAGTGCATCTTACTCTACCTGTAAGTATGTTAAGCTAATTTAAGATTTGCTAGGTTATGTTAGAGATACTTGCCCTGATATTCACAAACCCAGTGAGAAATTAGTTGTTGTCACACCTATCAACAAAAAGAAAACAGTTAGGTTTGCTGAACCAGTCATATCATTAAGCACATCCCAAAAATAGTTAGGCTCTTCCCAAACAAAGACCAAACAGACCACTAACAATTCTGTGTCAACTTCTACAGAAGTAAGCCGGTCTAATAAATCTAGCAGGTCAAAGTCTACAGACAATACAAAGAATGATAGGATCCTGCAGATTTCAAGTAGAACCCAGAAAAAGAATAAAGTAGAAGACAACTCTAGGATCATTAAGTCTTGTTTAAATAAACCTAATTGTGTTGTTAAACCATCTGGAAATGCACGTGTACGGCATTTCAAATTAAATACAAATTCTAAGCTAATGTGCGTTAAATGTAATAGTTCTATGTATGATGCTAGATATGAATTGTGCTTTCTTGAATTTGTTTCTGATATGAATTGGGCAGTTTCCAAATTCTAAGTATGTTTAAGAGCTAAAAAGAAAGAAGAATGGAAACCTACGGGAAAAGTGTTTACTAAAATTGGATATAACTGGAGACCCACAGGAAGGACTTTCACTTTAGTTGGAAATGCTTACCCTTTAACTAGGATTACTGCCACTAATAAAGTGCCTCTTAGAGAACACATTCCTCTATAAGTAGTTGCACAAGAATCTGTAGTAACCAAGCTTTATACTAGGAGACCTAAAGTAACTAAGACTAATGGTTCTAATATCAAACCAAAGATTGCAAAATCTGTGATTTCTAACAAAACGAAACCCGATACATCTCGAGGATCCAATACTTCAGTTGCTCCATCTTCTTCTTCTTATGTCGATCTCAGGTTGTCCAAATTGTTTTGTGGTATTTGGACTCCAGAAACTCAAAGCACATGACTGGAGATCGCTCTCAGCTCATCAATTTTCTTCACAAGTTTCTTGGTACTATCAAGTTTGGTAATAACCAGATTGCAAAGATTATAGGGTATGGTGACTATCAGATAGGGAATATCACAATTTCAAGGGTTTATTATGTGGAAGGACTAGGATACAATCTATTCTCCGTTGATTAATTTTGCTACTCAAATCTTGAAGTAGCTTTTAGAAAACACACGTGCAGTGTTCGTAATCTGGAAGGTGTTGATTTACTCTCAGGATCACTGGAAACTGGTATGTGTTATTTTACACATACCTTTTACCTTATTAAACGAGCTATAAAGACCAAAAATGACCAAAAACATGACAAAAATGCATTATATACGTTTGTTTTATGATTTGTGTCTTGCAGGTATGATATTTATCAAAAAGGACAAAAACGAATCAAAAACCGGACAAAATCAAGCACGGGAATGGAATGAGTGCAAGAAATCAAATCCGAAGGCGTATACATCCTTAATGGGCCAACCCGTACCCATTTTAATGGGTCGGGTCAGCCCATTAACATGGTATCTATACAAAATAAAAAGCCTTTTATTAAATCTTAATGACAAATCCAATACATTATCCTTTGGCCTTAAACAAATAAAGCCCAACCTTTTTTAGCCCCATCCAAGTCAACACATATAACGGGTCAAACTAGTCATCACGGTCAAAATTAAAGTACTGTGCATCTTTTTCACCTCCTTTTCCCTCTATTTCACCCACGCACACGCAAGGTAATAATAAACCCAATCACTCACCCAATCCCACGCTTACTATTGCTTCTAGAAGGAGTTCTGACAGGTCTGACAGAATTGGGATCCCCGTTGGCAATCCCAACGCATATGATTGGATGAAAGACGTGGCATCAAAATCAAGGGCTCAGATTATTTGCGTGGAGAGCAATCAAGATTGAAGGGCCAAGATAAGAGATTGAGGAGCGTTGGAGGGGCTAGAAGCTTCACCTCACTCCTATAAAAGGAGGCCTCAACACACAGTATTAGTCATCTAGGAGTAGGGTAATCTAGAGTAGGAGTAGTGTAGATTAGCTTATAGCTTATTTTTCCAGCTTATTGTCATTTATTTTATGCAATTTCCTTTTTGGCAATGTAATCTCCTTTTTCATTTAATAAAATTCTGTTTGTGCTTAAACTTTCCTTTTTCATATGTGCAAAAGTGGTTTCAATATGTTACTAATAAGCTGTTAAGCTATTGATAAGCTACATTGCTCTCTCAAAAGTTCATTAGCTCAAATAAGCTTATCTAAGCTTGTTTGAGCTTGGTTATTCAGTTACTAAAGGAATTGGTTAAGGTGTTTGTTTTTAAGCTAATATGGATGATAAGCCAATCCGGGAAGGGCTTATGGGTTGTGTACAGCTTATTTATAAGCTGAGCTTGTAGACTTAAGCTCATTTGAGCATTTAAATCCCTGTTTTGAGCAAGGGATTGAGGTACTTTTACTTTTCTTCATTTTATAGCTTAAAGTATTTTATTGCTTATTTAACTGCTTATTTGCTTATTGCTTCTTATTTTATGCTTAATCTGTTTTAGGGTAGCTTAATATGTATTTAGCTTATAATTTTACAAAAATCTCTTTCTTAAATAGTTAATGCTGCTTTCATAGTAATTAGTACTGCTATCATAAGCAGTTAATACTGCTGTAGGTTTTAGCTTATTTCTAGGGCTTATTAGTTTATAATTTTTACTTATTTAGTCTTATTAGTCATGATGCATAATCTGTTTTTGCTTAAAAGGGAGTTTAGAGATCTGTTTTGCTTTTAAAATAAGTTTTCAAAAACTTAAAAGGGTGTTTGGCATTACTGCTTATTTGAGCTTATTGGCTTAATCAGAGTTTTAAATTAGTTTTTCTTAGTTTAGTTAGTTTAAGTAAGCTAAGATCTTAATCTGTTTCAGGGGTTTAGCTTATTAATAGTTAAGCTTCATTTTAGTTTTTCAAATTCAAAAAGCCAAAAATAGTGCAAACTGTCTGACATAGCTTTTTCATGTAGCTTTTTCTTTGTCTATTTAGATTTCAAAATATTTTCTCTGAGCTATTTTGAGTAGCTTATAGTATAAGCTTTTTAGTTTTGCTAGTCATTTTGCCATAAGGATCTATTTAGTTGCTTTAAAATAAGCTCAAAAGTCCCTCTTTAGGCTGTTTGGTTAACTGTTTTAAGCAAATAGCTTATTGGTTTTCTAAGCTTATGGACTGTTGGAATGGCTTATTATAGGTTTAGTTTTACTTATTAAGTTAGGTTTAAGATCTTAAGTGTTTATTTGGTCAAAATTAGAGCTTATTAAAGCTTGTGTGCTTTAACAGTTTTAGCATTCTAAATTAGAAAGTCTTTTAAGCAATCTGTCATTCAGTTGCTTTTTCTAAGCTTATTTTCATGTTTCATAAGAAGTGCTAGTTAGATTATTTGATTATTTTCATGTGTTCTTTCAGTTTTTCTAAAAACATTTCAAAAAAAAGGGAAGCCACAGGTTCGAACTTGTGACCTTTCCCCATAGCACACACACGCCTTAACACACCACACAAACATCATCTGCCATTCGGACTTTTTCATTCATGTTTTGTACAATTAATTACTAACAGACATTTTAGAGTTTTGCTTAAACGAGCTTAATTGCTTATTAACTGCTTATTTCTTTGGCTATTTTTCCAGTTGTTATTTTTCATAGCTTCTACATAGTCTTAAGCACTTATCATAATTTTTCTAGAATTTTTAGAATTAGTTTAGTATTTTTAATTCATTTTATAGATTTAAATTGTTTTTAATTCATAATAAATAAAATAAAAAGCAAAAAAATATAATTCTTTTTCTGAAAATTATTTTTAGTCAATTAGGATTTATTAAAATTAAATTTGCGTTTGTAGGGTTTAACTTTGAGATACTTGCTTATTTGTCGCGTTTTCTTTAATTTTCGTCAACGTTTTTTTGTCTAATTTCTTAATTGCTTGGTCGATTACTTTGCTTTGCATGTTTGATGTGTTTTTAGCTGTAGAAATAGAAACAAAATCAAATCTTTGAATTATTCAAATTCACGATCACAAATTAAACCGATATTCTATTCACACTTCGCCGAGGAAAAACAACCCGGGAGTTTTAGAAATTGCTTTAGTTAAAAGCAATTCTCTTTAAAACTTTTGGAATACGTATACTATTATACTATAATTGAGTTCGCCTTTTAATTACAAATACTTGTTTGTGTGTGTGGTTTAGAACGGATCAAATTTTTGGCGCCGTAGCCATGGAAGTATGTAACGATTATTGTGTTTCGTTTGAAGATTAGTTTTTGAAGACCCTTCCTCGTGAAGTTATCGTTTTTAATTGTGAATATTTTCTTTTTATTATAAAACCATAAAAATCCAAAAATATTTTACTTTCTTATTATTTCTTTTTCTTATGTATTATTTTAAAAATCTATAAATATTCTTCTTTACCATCTTATCCGTTTAATTCTTATTTTCTCAACCCCCTAATTTCGTTTAATTCTTATGTCGTCATTCAACCAACTTAATTGTTTTAGGTGTGGAGGTCCTTTAGACTGTTCGATTTGTCGACAATGTAATTGCGAATGGTGTGGAAATATGCGTTATGAAGGAATTTGTTTTCATTGTAAGTATGATACAAATCCGAATTCTCTCAATTTTTCCGACTACCCTCCACAACCCCAGTACGAGACGAATATTTGTGAGTTGTGTGGAAACGATGCTCATTATGGTTACGATTGTCCACCTCAAGTTTTGATTGTTTATAATCAGAACCCATGTTTCGATCAAAACTTCGATATTAATTTTCCACAAACTTCACCAAATTTTTCACAACAAAATCTTGATTATGAAAACTGTGGGGGTCTTCATGAGACTTTTCAATGTCAACCGATGAACCAAAATTATGATCCTAATTTTTGTTATAATCCGATTTATTCCGGTTTTGACCAATATCAACCCCCGCAATTTTCCGTCACTCAACAACTTCCTCGGAGATCGAATAAGGATATGTTGCTAGATATGGCAAGGCTAATTAAAGCTAATCAAACCCTTTTAAATAGCAATATTTTTCCTCATGAAGAAATGAGTATACGAGTATTGTTGGCTAAGGAAAGAATTCTCAAATTAATTCAAGTTTGGGACGAAAAGCAAATTAAACCATGGAGTTTTCCGGAATTGCTACTTCAATTTTCTAATGATTCATGAACTATTGCTGAAATGTTGAAACAACATGAAGAAAAGCGTATTGAACGTGAGCAAGCTGCTAATCTGGCAGTTCAAAAATAGCAGGAGGAGCAGGCAGCTCAAAGTTTTACTCCATATTAGAATTTTCCTATTATTAACGATGATGATGATGAATACACTATTTAATATAGGGAATATATTGAGAGATCGTCTAAAGCAATCACGCCCGACTTACCAACCGAAGAACCTAATAACTCTCTAAGTATGGGGGATGAGCATCTTAACACTATTCCGGAAACAGAATCAGACGAAGTAATAAAGTCTAGTGTCGAGGACCTTGTCCCAATCCCAAGTGAGTCTGAGGGTATCTTCGACAATACCTGTTATGTGCCTTCTTGTGATAAAAAACACTTTGATGCCGAGTCTGGTCTTAGGGAATCTTTGCTTAATCGT
>BQNB010213706.1:0-10042 GCA_026074375.1 Tanacetum coccineum
TTCGTTGGGACGGTCAGATCAGATGATGGGATAGACTAGGCAGGTTCAAGTGTAACAGGTCGGGCTTCAGTGATAGGCTTCCACCAACTCTGCCTCAAGTTAAAGTGGGAATATGATCACGTCCAACGTTGTAACACCCGCATTTTCGGGACAACGCAGCGGACATATATGGGTGTTACTTCCTAGCACAATCACACATAATTCATAAAGAACGACCCAAAAGAGACGTTATAATAACATTGGTCCCAAAATAACATGTTTGAACAATATCCCATATTCGACATATGGTTAAACCATAGTACCACAAAAGTCACCCATCATAATGTTAAGTTTCACAAAATACCAAGTTGTATCATAATATTTTAACATGGAGATATTTAGAAGTTCAAACAAAAACCACGCAAGACCCTCCTCGTGAACTCCAAGTCATCCATCATCCTTGATTACCTGAGATAAAACATGCTAAAAAGTCAACGAAACGTTGAGTGAATTCATAGAGTTTTTCATAAACCATAACATGAACACAAGTTTTATTTTATACATCATCTTATAACATTGTGGATCAAACAAGTTATATAACATTGTGGATCAAACAAGTTATATAAATATTTGCACCGAGCTCATGACACCGCAAGCGTTAACATCAACTACATATGTAATAAATTACCATATGAAATAAACAATTTCTTTGCCCCCACACGAGGTATCATCGCTAATATACCTCATTTCTCTAATCACAAATCGTCCGTTCAAGGGTGTTCCCACAATGGATCCAGACCCCGGACGGGGGATGTCAGCCCCAATAGATCTATCAAATGTATTAGCGCTCACTAATCTAAGCAATTAAGCGGTTCATGAAATTAGGGACTTTATGCGATAGGTACTCGTGCAAAATATAATTCAGGAACGGGTCCAGCATACCAAACAATCTTGTGTTCAATTTTTAAAACAAGCATGTATCTCCCTCGCGGGTTTTCAATAAAACAGTAAAAGTAAAGGCGAGGCTATGAACTCACCAAGTAAAGAAGAAACGAGAGCAATCGAGACCACGAGAAACTCCAAGAAATTATTCGGGACCTACATAATAAGTCGCGACATAATGTTATAAAGTATTCCAATACTTATACATAGTTATATAATAACTAGTTTATAAAAATGCAAAACATGTGCAACATTGAACCGAGATTTAACCAAGGTGTTTCTATCTCTAAATTAGATGTAGGACCTGCACTTACACTCACTTAAGGGTCTACTAAGTATCGCTTATCCAATCTTAACTTTTAGTAAGTGGTCGCACTTTTCATTCTTCTAAAACTAGACGTAAAAGTCTATTTTCTGGTTTAGGTCAGATTCATGAGAGCATTGCTCTCAAACCATTAAGGCTATGAAAGTGAGGCTTTCACCTCTAGAAAGCCCTTGGAGTCTACTTTCCAGAACACTAAGCCAATCATTCCAATTGTTTACCATTTAAGAGAAAAGTTCATTTTACTAACTGAAACTCAAAACAGAAAACTCAATTTCCAGATTTTAGTCAACTTCACGCTATCGTATCTCTTAATCTATAAAAGATACAAAAATGAGGCTTTCACCCCTGGAAAGCCACTTAAGTCTAGTTTTCAAAACATTTGGCCAATCAACTATACCATTTACCAATCCACGGGAAATGGATTTTTATTAACCGAAGGTCAAACCAGAAAGTTGGCTGAACTTCTATTCCTTACGGAAAAGTGCATAATTCTTAATCTACAATAGCAATGAATGTGAGGCCAAGTGCTGGAGTCTTTATTATGTGTCTAGTACTGAGTCATGCTTTAAAACCCAAACCTTTAGTTCAAAATCTTAGAGATTAACACGTTTTATATTCAAAGGTCCAGATTTGACCTATGATCGTAAATTGACCATAACTCCTTCATCCGGAGGAGTTGGTTGAGCATCCAATTCACCACATGATCCCCTAAGAGTCTATTTTCCAAATATCAAATAATATCAGTAGGCACAAGCCAAAAGTTTTGAGAAAAAGGGGCGACAACCTGCTGTCCCCAAAACAGTCCCTAGATGATCCTTCTAAACCTATTTTAAACTCATCCAAACCACTATCAATCATCATGCAAGGCTACTAATTATCTCCCAAACACATCCCTTACACTATAACATAACTTTTTAGATCAAACCAAAGATTCACAAGATCAAAAGCATGCATGCTTGAAAAGACCATCAATCAACCACATGCATTAACACTAAAATCAAATAATTGAAGTAGGTAAATTTAGGGATACTTACAACACCAAGAATGATAGTAGAGGATCAACACATAAACCCTAAGTTGGGTGTAGGGGCTCCCGAAACCAAGAAAACAAAACCCAAAAGGAATTATAACTTTTTCCTATTCCAATCTTGCTCACAAACACTCCTAGTTCATCCCTTGTAGTTCTTGAAGCCTTCAATCAATTAAAGCCCTAAAAATCTTCAAGATCTTTAAAATTAATATTCTTGTAAATCAATGCATGGTTGTTTTTAGTGATAGGAATGGATTAAGGATGATTTTAGAGATGATTTGGTGAATAAAGGAGGTGATTTGAGTGGGTTTTGATGATGATGATGGTGGTTTTTCTCTTGGGGCTGTCGAACAAAAGAAGAAGAGAGGGAGATTACTGTTGGTTTTTTTGTCTGTGTTTCTATTGTGTATGTGTGTCGTGTGTTTATAAATAAAAAGGGGGAAGAGTGGGTTTTTAGTTGGGCTTTATTTAGGATTAGTAGGTTTTAAGTGTTAATAATAAAAACAAATAAAATGGGTGTTTTGTGTGAGTTGGGCCACCGGCCAAAAGAGAGGGGAGGGGG
This sequence comes from Tanacetum coccineum, assembly GCA_026074375.1. NCBI lineage: Eukaryota > Viridiplantae > Streptophyta > Magnoliopsida > Asterales > Asteraceae > Tanacetum > Tanacetum coccineum. The sequence continues at coordinate 2,839 of BQNB010213706.1, forward strand.
GTTTTTGTTTGAACTTCTAAATATTCCCATGTTAAATGTCTATGATACAATTTGGTATTTTGTGAAACTTGACCTTATGATGGGTGACTTTTATGGTACTATGGTTTAACCATATGTTGAATATGGGATATTGTTCAAACTTGTTATTTTGGGACCAATGTTATTATAACGTCTCTTTTGAGTCGTTCTTTATGAATTATGTGTGATTGTGCTAGGAAGTAACACCCATATATGTTCCGCTGCGTTGTCCCGAAAATGGGGGTGTTACAGATTAGTATCAAGAGCCATAAGTTATAGAGAACTAGGTCAATTTTTCAAAAACTTAAACTATAACTATTTTTGGGTTACGCACGCAAAGACTCCTCGTGGCATTCATCCAGTCATCCCTGTAAGTTTACTTTTTAAAGTAATGGTTTATGCTTTATGCTTGGTTAATCATGGACGAGTAGTATTTATGAAGTAAATATTGTAATATGTATATATGATGATATAATGCATATAGATTATTATGTTAAACAAAAGAGATTTGTTTATGTATAAAGATTAAATGAATATTATTCATGGGTTATTGGAATTATTTGGGATGAATATTTATTCATGTATATTTTATATAAGTTGATTTTACGATATAGTGACCTTATGCATTATTTTGCATGATTGCAGATAATCATGGCAAATGTACCCTCGAATGATCCTAATGTCGATGCTCCTGCTAATGTGCCTGCTCCTGCAAATCCCGAACACGCACCGGCTCAACCCGTAGGTCATGGAAATGGTTTTCACCCCTGGGTTGGGGGTAATATTCCTAATAATCAAAATGGTTGGATGTAAGAGGATCCGGAAGAAGATCCAGAAGAAGATCCAGAAGAAGATCTGGAAGAAGACCCGGAAGAGGATCCGGAAGAAGATCCGGAAGAAGACCCAGAAGAGGATCCGGAGGAAAATGATGATGATGACTGGGAAGTGGATGATGAGGCGGAAGTAATTGAGCCTTATCCGGGTGATGACTTGAATAATCCACCACCTCCAATTTTTAAAGACGAAGAGACACCTCCTACTTCTCCCGTTATCCCTGATGCTGATGGTCAGCCTATCCCTCCCATTGCTTTGTTTGGTCAAAACTTCCATTTCGGTGAGAGTTTGTCTACTGCAAATCTTTTGACTAGTAATTCTAAGTTTGTTCCGACCGGTCCCATGTGTCCAAATTTGGGGACGGTTTGGAGGAGGATGAGCGATATGGAAAAATTAATGATGGAAAGGATCGATACTGAAGGAAGAATAAAAAAGAAGTTTAAGGAACAAGATCGTCATTTTGTTGGCCTAGGTTGTGACAATATTGAGATAGATCATACGGTGAGAAAGGTGATGTCAAATTTGTCCAGAGTAAAGGAGTTAGTCAAGGGTTTAAGTGATCGATTCGATAAGTATGAAAGGAGCAAGGTTTTAAAGGATAAGAAAATTCTGGAGGAAGAGTTGGTGAATGAAAGGAATAGGAAGGACTTTTACCGAGAATTCGGTGAATATATGTGTCGAATGCTTCAAAAACGTCAAAAGTCTGGAGATGGTCTTCTTGTTCCTTCATGTTCGCAAGTCAGAAAACCATCTGCTAAGCCCTTTGCTCGATCTGCCCCTGCTCTGCGTTCTGATGATCCCTATGTTGTTGCCAGAGATGCTGCTGCTGCTGTTACCACTTCTGACATTGATGATGATACCGCCTCCATGGACTCGCAGCCTTATGAGCCGCGTGGATCACCACGTGACTCACAGTAGTTTTAGTATCATTTTAGCTTTTATTATGTTTTGAAATCACTAACAACCAGACATGTCGGTTTGTAGGATTCGTACTAATGGTTGCAATGGCATGCACCATATTTTTGTGAAACAAATCAAACATGTACTGAAATCTTTGTGATGAATGACTAATGGCTACTTTGACTACTTGATGTGTTGTGAATTCTTTTATGTTGTGATTATTTGTACATGTTATGATCATATCATTGTATGAGTACTCATTTCATTTCTTTATGTTATGGTTAAGTTGTTTGTACATGTTATGGATATATCATGGAATAAAAACTTATGTGATTTGTTTGTGTCGTGATCAAGTTATTTGTACATGATATGGATATGTCATGGTATGAAAAATCACGTGATCTTTCTTTGTGTTGTGACAGAACTATGCTGCCTAAAAGAAGCTCAAGAGGAGACCCACTTCCCCCGTTGACACAGGATACCGTAAATCGTATGATACATGAAAGTGTTGAAGCCGCCATCCGGGCTGAGCGAGAGAGAGTTCGAAATGAAGCAAATTGTACTGGAGGACTCAATGTGGCTCCCGTTGCTCGGGAATGTACTTTCGCAAATTTCACGAAGTGTAGCCCTATCACCTTTCATGGAAACAAAGGAGCAGTAGGTCTAATCAGATGGATTGAGAAGACGGAGATGGTTTTCACTGTGAGCAAATGTATCAAAGCTAACAAAGTGGTGTTCGGTGCTGCCACCTTTCAGGATCGGGCCCTGACATGGTGGAACTCACAAGTGGCTACTTCGGGGATGGAAGCCGTGACAAGGAAAACATGGGCAGAAATAAAGGTAATGATGACGGAGGAATTTTGTCCTCCTGAGGAGATCCAAAGGATGGAATATGAACTGTGGAACTTAAGGGTTAAGGATACGAATATCTCCTCTTATACCACCCGTTTTAATGAACTAGCATTAATGTGTCCCGGAATGGTGCCAACGGAACAAAAGAAGGTTGAGGCCTATATCCGTGGATTGTCTAAAAATATCAAAGGGGAAGTTACATTGTCCGAACCAACAACTTTGAACAAAGCTGTGCGGATGGCGCACACTTTAATGGAACAGAAGGTCAAAGCAAGAGCAGAGAGAGAAGCTGATAACAAGAAAATGAAGTGGGAGAACTTCCAAGGAGGCAGTAGTAGTGGTGGTGGAAATAACAATAGTAACCGGAACAACAACAACTACTCCAGCAACCGTAACTACAATAGCAACCGTAACAATAATCAAAACCAGTAGCAAAATACCAACCGAAACAACCAAAACAATCAGAGGCAGGGCAACGTTAGAGCAATGACAAATGTTGGAAATCAAAACACAAATGAAGTCTCCCCCCGTTAAGTGAGCCTTGTCCTCAAGGCTTAAGACGCGGCACTTGACGACGGTGTGGTCTTTATGAAGAGGTGTGGATATTTTCCTAAATTGAATTCCGTTCCTTGTGAAACCAGGGACCTCTCCTGGAGTTCTTTGAAAACCTTGACTAGTGGAATGCGGCTTCGCTTCAACCGTTTAACTTCACGGTCCATGATCTCTATAGGTTCCTCGACAAACTGAAGCTTGTCATTAAAGTGAAGTCCATCCAACAGAACGGCTAATGGTTCGTAGGCATAGCACTTTTTCAAGTTGGATACATGGAATGTATTGTGAACCCTGCTTAGATCTTCAGGTTAGTCTCAGCCTTGTAAGCAACCTCTCCAACTTTTCTACACCTTGAAAGGTCCAAATACTAGGGTCAACTTCCCCCGTTTCCACAAACTGCGACCCTTTCCAAGGCGAACTTTAAGCATAACTTTATCCCCAACTTGAAATTCCATTGGCTTACGCTTTAAATCTGCCGTAACTCTTTTGTCGATCGCGAGCAACTTGCATTCTCTGCTTGATTTGAACGATCTTCTCAGTTGTTTCTTTGAACTATCTTCTGAACCTTGAGTTGAACCTTCTCTTTACCTCGGCCCAACAAGGGTGAACATCACTTTCGAAGCGTTAAGTGCTTCAAATGTACAGCCTTGTGGCTAGCGTGATAGTATTGTTATATACAAATACGCGGACTAATGGAAATTGGTTAACCAACCTTTTCCAAAGTCGTTTACAACAAGCAATAAATATCCCGAGAGTTGATAGTCCTCTTGCTTTGTCCGTTTGTTTATGGATGGTACGCAGTACTCATATCCAGACTAGTACCCAAAGCATTCTCAAGTGACCTCCAGAAATTTGATCCGAACCTAGGGTCACGATCACAAATAATCGAGAGAGGTATTCCATGCCTCGTGACCACCTCCTTTAGGTATATTATTGCAAGTTTATCCATCGGATCAGTCTCTCTTATTGGTACAAAGATTGCGGACTTAGTGACTTGGTCGATAATCACCCATCCAAGTTTCTCTAACAATCCAACCCACATCTCACTTCTTGTTCTTGGTTGATTCATTAGATTACTAGTATTCTTCAATCAGGTTGTACCAACAATCCTGATGGCCTTTGATATTCTGCCTTGACCTTAGCACAGGTCAAACACTTGCTAACATAAGTGGCGATGTTTGCCTTCATATTGGGCCACCAATATAGCTTCTTCATGTCTTGGTACATCTTATCAGAACCCGGATGAATAGAGTATTTTGACTTGTGGGACTCATGCATGATCACAGTCCTCAAATCACCATAACATGGTAACCAACTCCTGCCGTTTAGACATAGAGTTCCATCCGCGCGGGGTTCTAACTTTTCCGTCCTAAGCTTCTCCGGATCTTTAGAATTTTCAACCAACATACCTCCAACATCTTCGTTCTTGATGTTCTCTGGTTTTTGTACTTCAGTTTGAGCATCCAAATTTTTTTTGGGGAGATTCAAAACTATAGTCATGACTAAGGCTCGAACCCTTAATGGTGGCTCTCGTTCCTTCCTGCTCAAGGCATCAGCGACAACATTTGCTTTTCCTGGGTGATAACGAATCTCGCAATCGTAATCACTAAGCAATTTTAACCAACAACGTTGCCTTATATTCAGCTCCTTTTGATTAAGAATGTGTTGTAGGCTCTTGTGATCCGTGAACACCGTACACTTGATAAGTGTAGAATACACATATCCGTTTGTACCTAAAATAACCCAATTAAACCCAAAACAGACCAAAAATATGCTTGTATTTGTGTTTTGTGTGTACAGGTACGGATATATCAAAAACAAGCAAACACGGACACGAGAATGAAAGAGTAAACAAAAGCCGGAAGCAAAGCCAGGAAAAGTCAAACCCTCAATCAAAGTGGTCAAATCATGGTCAACAAAAGTCAACAAGACCCAAAATATTCCACTTAAGGCCCTCAACTTTCAGAAAAGTTCATAAATGGTCCCTAAACCCAAATGGGCCTTACCCGGATCATTAAGCCCAAAACCCTAGCCTATTTCCCTTTTCATTAACCACAAGGGCTAGTTTTGTCGATAATACCCAACAAGACCTAAAAATTGACGAATCTCCGTTGGTGACTTAGGAGATGCCCAATCTTTAATGGATTCGATCTTGGCAGGGTCCACGTGAATACCCTGGCTGTCAATCACGTGACCGAGGAACTGTACTTTAGGAATCCAAAATTCACACTTGGAAAATTTGGCATACAACTCCTCTTTCTTAAGCAACTCTAAGATTAACTTAAGGTGCTCTTCGTGCTCTTGCTTGTTCTTCGAATATATTAGAATATCGTCAATAAAGACAATCACGAATTTATCCAAGTAAGGTTTGCACACCCGATTCATAAGGTCCATGAATACGGCAGGTGCGTTTGTCAAACCAAATGGCATAACTTGAAATTCATAATGGCCGTAACGAGTTCTAAAAGCGGTCTTCGGAATGTCTTCTTCTCGAACCCTCAGTTGGTGATAACCCGACCTTAGGTCGATCTTCGAGTAGACACTCGACCCTTGAAGCTGATCAAATAAATCATTAATTCTTGGGAGCGGATAACAGTTCTTCACCGTCAGTTTATTCAATTCCTGGTAATCAATGCACATTCAAAACGATCCGTCCTTCTTCTTGACAAACAAGACCGGAGCTCCCCAGGGTGAGGAACTAGGTCTTATAAAGCCTTTGTCAGATAGTTCTTTCAGTTGCTCTGACAACTCTTTCATTTCAGAAGGTGCCAATTGATAAGGCGCCCGAGCTACGGGTGCAGCACCAGGTATCAAATCGATTTGAAATTCCACTTGTCAAGTCGGAGGAAGACCCGACAAGTCCTCGAGGAATACATCAGGAAAATCCTGGATGATTGGTACATCCTCAAGTCGCTTCTCCATCAACTTGTCTTTAGTTCCCTTCGTAGTAACATGTGCTAAAAAGATAGGACATCCCTTTAGCATATATTCTTGTGTTTTGGTGTATGGGATAATGTGCAGACGAGCCTCGTATTCCTGGTTGCTTCTGTCGCTGTGAACAATTAATGTTTCATTTCCCTAGGGGATACGAACGATCTTCTTGGCACACACAATGATTGCTTGGTACTTTACCAACCAATCCATACCAATTATAGCGTCGAAACTACCAAGTTCAACGGGTATTAAATTTATGTTGAATGGGTGGCTCAGGATATTTAATGTATAACCCCTAAGGATAGTGTTCAACCCAATTATTCTCATGTCGGCTAGTTTAACGTCATAATAGTGATCTAATGCAGTTGGTGTGATATCAATTTGGGAGCTAAATGCAGTGGATACAAAACTTCTATCGGCACCAGTATCGAATAAGATAGAAGCATAGCGGTTGTTTAGAAGGAAGGTACCCGTCACGACGTTGGAGTCTGGGTTTGTCCCTGCATGCCCTACCGCATACACCTTGGCTGGAGCATTGCCACCTCCAACTTGGTTACCACGGTTGTTGTTGTTCTTCTGCTTGGGACATTCCATCTTGAAGTGTCCTTGGACTCCACACTCAAAATAAGTAGGCTTCTGACCTGACCCAGTGCCCCTCTGATGGTTAGCATTTTTAGCATTTGCTGTATTTCTACAGTCACGAGCAAAATGGCCAACTTTGTTGCATTTGTGGCATTTAGGAGCACATGGACCATCGTGGTGATAATTGCATTTTGAACATAGGGGTTTAGATCCCCCGTATGGCTTCTTTTCACCCGATCCCGGAATGTAAGCCCTGCCAGTGTTCTGCCTCTTGTTTTGTCGTTGTTGTTGGTTCTGAGTGTTCCTTGAGGTGTCCTCAAACTTCCTCAAACTTCCTCAAACTTCCTTTTACTATCTGTCTGACAGTCAGCAAAAGTGCGAATCCTCTCATCCATCACTTCGATTGCCATTTCAGTTGCCTCTTGCATTGTCTTAGGCTTGGATGCTACTACACTTCTGTAGATCATGTCGGGTAAGCCACCGACATATTTCTCAATCTTGTCAGATTCTTCAGGAAACATTCTACCACACA
>BQNB010213708.1:0-10042 GCA_026074375.1 Tanacetum coccineum
CCAAACCGGTTTCAAACCGGAACCGGTTTTCCCCAAACCGGTTTTGACTGGTTCGTTGACCGAAACAGGTTCCTGTTTGACTGAAATCGAACCGAACTGGTTAACCGGTTTGCGCACGTCTAGTCCTATGTGCCAAGATACCATATTGGGGGATGCAGAAGCTCAAATTAGGTTTGAGGCTGCATCTTAACAGTCTAATGATCCACATCTCTCAAGAGTTAACACACTTGGAAGTGGGGAGGACAATATGAAACTAAAGGAATTGATGGAACTTTGTACAAAACTACCTAAAAGGGCTCATGATTCAGGATAGCAAAACAAAAACAGAAAGAGTATATTGGTGAGAAAAAGAATTGAGAGATAAAGTAAGAATAAAAATAGAAAGAGAGCTTTTGAGAATCAACATTAATGATGGAAATGCTTTTTAGAACGACATTGAGGTTAAAACTGGTATCTCAAAAGTTAATACTGCTAGGCATCACTTAGTACTGCTGGGAATTATTTAGTACTGTTAGGCTAAACTTAGTACTGCTATAATACCGTTAGTATTGTTTGGGGGCATAACAAATTTTTGGCAATTAAATATAGCCGTTGAGATATTTATGCCAAATATTTTGCTTATAGGTGTCTATAATTTGGATAATTCTTGATCTTTCTTTCACTTATAAGATTTCTTCAAGATAAAGATTCAATTTTATTCAGTCGGTCCAATCAAAACCTTAAATGCTCTCTATAAAATCTCAATTAACTTTGCCAAACACACATACTCTCACAATTCAACCTAACCCAGACCTCAATCAACCTTTTTACAATCAACAATGGCGAATTTGGAGTTCTATGATACACACAACATGGTCGCTTACTTGAACAAATCAGAGGGAAGTGAAGGATTTCATCAAATAGTGGATTTTCTCAATCATAGTCACATAAGGTATTCTCTTATAGAAAATCCCACTATTTATGTTTCACTTATCCAACAGTTTTGGCAAACTGCTACTGCAAGTACACTTGATAGTGGAGAAATACAAATAACTGCTACAATATATGGGAAAGTTAAGATTATTACTGAGGCAATTATTAGGAGGCATCTCAAGTTAGAAGACTCTGATGGTATTAGTACTTTGCCTACTACTGAAATTTTTAAACAACTTGCTCTTATGGGGTATGTGTCCAATTCTGACAAGTTGACCTTCCAAAAGGGACACTTTTCCCCTCAATGGAGATTCTTGATCCATACCATCCTTCATTGTTTAAGTCTTAAGAAGACTACCTGGGAACAATTTAGTAGCAATATAGCAACTGCTATCATTTGCTTGGCCACAAACAGGACTTTTAACTTTTCTAAATTGATTTTTGATAGCATGGTAAAAAAACTTAGATAGTAAGACTAAATTTTTAATGTATCCAAGGTTTATACAAATCCTTTTAAACAAGCATAAGAGACTGCTTCTACCTCACACAAGAACTTATATTGCTCCTGCCCATACTTAAAAACTTTTCAGCAATATGAGGAGGGCTTCTAAGGGTTATACTGGGGTGGACATTCCATTGTTTCCTGCAATGCTTGTTCAGGGCCCAATTGTTCAGGGTGAAGGATCAACAGTCCTAGTTGAGTCCCATCACACACCCACAGGTGCTATATCAACCTCATAACCACCACTTTCATCACCCTCTAGGATACCAACCAGACAAGAATTTGAGGTTCCTCAGCCTAGATCTACTACTCAGACCCCTACAGCAGATGAGGCTGCATCCACAGGTGTGGATGTCAGACATGGAGGGGATGCCACTACTGTCAATAGCTTAGATGCAGAACAAGGCAGTAGTAACATTGATAAGACCCCTACCATGCCCCATGATTTACCTCTCCCAATAGTTTACATACTTAGAAGTGATGAGGGCAGAATGCAACATAATGAATTAATGGATTTGGTTACAAAATTGTCAGACAAAGTTGTAGATTTAGAGACAGACTTGAGGCAGACAAAGAAAGTGTATGGTGCTGCTTATACCAAACTTATCAAGAAAGTAAAAAAGTTAGAAAGAGCAGCTAAGTCAAGCCAATCTAGAAGAAGAGCAAATATTGTGGTCTTTGATAATGAAGATGATGCAGAAGATTCTTCCAAACAGGGGAGGAAGATAGATGAAATTGATCAAGATCTTGATATTACATTGGTACAACATGATGCAGAGATTTATGGGAGGCATGGATAAGAAATAGAGTTTGAAACTGAAGTTTATACTGCTGAAGATGTTAGTACTGCTGGTGCAGCAGTTACTACTGCTGGTGCTTCTATTAGTACTGCCAGTCCTCTAAGAGTTTCTACTGCTGAAGACATTAGTACTGCTAAGACACTAGTGTATATTAGGAGGAGTGCAGCCAAAGACAAAGGTAAGGCTAAAATGGATGAATCTAAGCCAGAGCAAACTAAGACAAAGTTGCAGCAAAGACAAGAAAGAGCTGGTTATGAAGCAGCTATAAGATTGCAAGAACAACTTGATGAAGAAGAAAGGAAGAGGATTGCCAGGGTGCATGAAGAAGCTAGCTCTTTCAATATTGAAGAATGGGAAGACATACAAGCTACAATTGAAGCTGATGAAGAGCTAGCACAAAGGATACAAGGAGAAGAAAGAGAAAAATACTCTGAAGCTGAAAAAGCAAGACTGCTTGCAGAACTTATCAACCAGAGAAAAAGATATTTTGCCCAACAAAGAGCTGAAGAAAGGAGGAACAAGCCACTCACACAAGCTCAACAGAGAACTTATATGTTTAACTATATCAAGCATATGGGAAGTCACACTCTGCAACAATTAAAGAGACTTTACTTTTATAAGCTCAAGAATTTGTTTGAAGCAACAATGAGGAGAGTATGTACTTTTATACCTATGAAGACTAAAATTAGAAGAGAAGTTTTTGAGTTAGCAGCTAGAAGTTCAAAGAGGGATGCAAAAGAAGAACTTAATCAATGGAGTTCTAAGAGGCAAAATACTAGTGAAAACTCAAAACCAGCTGAAGAATCAAAAGAGAAAGAAGATGATGAACTATCACAAGAAGAACTACAACAATTGATGATCATAGTTCCGGAAGAAGGGATGAATGTTGAAGCTCTACAAACCGAATATCTAATCAATTACTAGGAGGTTTACACTGAAGATTCAAGAATGTACTGAAAAATCATCAGGGTAGATAATCATATAGAGGTATATCAGATTTTTAAAGATATGCTAAAGAATTTTGACAGAGATGATTTAGTCAAACTATAGAGTCTGGTTTAAGAAAGGTTCAACTCAACAGATCTTACAGAAGATAAAGAAATTAAGCTCTAGGTAGAGTTGAAGAGATTGTTTGAATTTGATGTTGATGATGAGTTATGGAAGTCTCAGAAACATGTTCATAATATAACATGGAGACTGTGTGATACATGTGGAGTGCATCATGTATCTACAAAGGATGGAATTAACATCTACATGCTAGTAGAGAAGGATTATCCTTTGTCAAGAGGTGTTCTTATACAGATGTTGGCAGCAAAGCTCTTGGTGGAACAAAATAATGAGATGTCTAAAGAACTTCTTAGGAAGATATTCATGATGGCTGAAAGACCAAGAAGTTAAAGTGTTTGGAAAAATCCTCTCAAGGTTTAATTTAAGAAACTTAATGATTTGGAGGTAAATCACAAGTTTAGGGGAGGATTGTTAGGAATTAAAGGTCTTTACACTTAGTACTGCCAAGCCAAAGACTTTGTACTGCTCAAGATTACAACTGCCAACTGCTAGAAGAAAGTTAGTACTGCCAGGACTAACTTAACATTGTTAAAGGAATTAACACTGCTGCATGAAGACTTAAGACTGCTAAAGGGATAAAGACGTGTGAAGTGATGTGTATTGACTTATTCAGTGTATATTCTATTTTGTTAGAAAGATATGCGTATAAGATTTGAATTATAGAAGATTTGTAGTTATTTTATAAAGGACTCCTTGGTGTATAAAAGGAGATCCTATGTTATGATGTTAGTGTGAATATATAGAGTTGGATGCATAGCTTCAAGGTTGTAAACCCTAGTACTAGACAGAGTACTCGTATTATTGATTTTAATAATATTGAAGCTTTTTGTTACATCTTTGTTCAATCATACTTACTGTTACATTCATAGTTCTTCTAAGTATTAAAGAGTAGATTCCGCATACTCTTTAATATACACACAAAGTTTCTACCATTGTTATTTTGGATTCATCCAAGGTAACATACTCTTTAAAAGCTAAAGAATCAATCATAGTTTAGGATCAACACAACCCATGTTGCACCACCACCTAAACTTCATTTTGTCATTCTGATAAAACTAGAACCTCAAGAACTTCCTCCACTTCAAGTGTCACCAAATGATCCCTATGTTCAAACAATGGATAATTGGCCACCGGGCCCCTCTAATCCATCTCCACCACCACGTGTCTCTCGACCACCTCTCGGTTTTTCAAATCTACCACCTAGATTTGAACCATTGCCAACCCAACCTTTGTTTGTTAACATTAACAACAACACACCTCTCCTCCACAACAATAAACCACCACTTGAAAACCTTCACCATCCACCACCAAATCTTGGTAATCAAGATTTTCCCAAATGACATGCCTCACCTCCACAACATGTTTTGTTAATGTTGTAGCACCACAAGGCATGAAATCCAAATGCTTTGAAACCGTGTCAACTACATGTTCTCATACATACGACACCACCTCGGCTCTCCATTACACCCACCTTACTTTCCGCATTAGCCGCATAACCATCTCACATCACCCCTCATATTATATGGGAAAATGTTTTCTATCCCAAGATTTAGGATTTTTAATTGTTTTCTTTAAATTTCTAGTTTAAGCTTATCATGTAATGGTTTTTAATGCCAATTTTTATGTTTAATTCCCTTATAATGGATTAAGCATTATTTTTTTTGTTGTGTTGATGATGGATGTTCATAATGTATATGTGTGCATTTGTGATTGTCATATATATATTTGCTTGCCTACTAACTTTGTTTTGTAGCAACGCATTCATAGCTCGATTACTTGGTTCCCCAAGCAAGGGAGAGTATACACCAAGGGGGAGCACTTGTAATTTTGTTGTTATTTTTTTACTTTGCATTCGTAACCAAGTGACTTAGCATTCGTCAAAAAAAGACTTGCAAGAACAGCCTCTACAACACTTTTTGCTTCGACAAAAAGGTGGAGAAGATATGTAAACTCATCTACTAAATACTTACTTAGTAACTTTTAAATAAGCATGAGTTTATATTTTGTCATCATCAAAAAGGGGGAGATTGTTAATACAAATATTCGCGCAAAAACGATATTTATATTTAATGATCTTCATATTTTGATAATAACAAATATAATGTCATACTACGTAGAAGTTTCCGTAAACAAGTTATTTAGTCGAAAGTTTACTTGACGCCGACAAATTCCTTAAGGTATGAATATGCCATTATTAAACATAGTTAATGATCAAAGAAAAATATTATCATTTGCATAAATCTTTTCTAATCAAATGATATAAGCTAACGCATGATTAATTAAAAGCTAGTTATATTAATCATGTAAGACAAAATAAGATTAACCATAAGTGGAAACAATCTTTCCAAATCTTTCCTTATTGGTGATAAGAAATATTTTCTTCTAGAAGAATCTATTAAACTAGTTTTAATAAGTACAAAACAATATTTTATATAGATTTGGGGTTAATCACAAAATGACAAATATTGTCCCAGCTCCACCCACGGATCCACCAAAAGCACTGGATGGATCCAGGAGATGGGGGATCCGTTGATTCGTAATATTTAAATCACTTAGGACATAATTTGAATTTTAAAGGTTATTTTATCTTTTATATATTCTTATTTCATACAACTCTTGACAAATATTTTTCTCATATATATTTTATCTTTTATATATTATTTGATCATTATACTTGTTACATAATCCATTACAAGTGATCAACTCATTTCACTCTTTAGTGAAGAACACTCAAGAAGACGTCAAGCTTCAAGTGTTAATAGTGTTGTGTCATCACGTTTGTGATAATCATTCATCTTGTATATCTTGTGTTGTGTGTTGTGTCTATCATATGTGTATGATAGGTTAGTATTTAGGCCTCAAAATACATAGTGTATTAGATTGGTTCTATCTCGAAGTAGAACTCGGTATTTAGCTTAGTACTGGAAAAAGTGTAAGCGACGTGTACGGTTTTCTCCGCCTAAAAGGAGCTTGTTGACATAGTAAAGATAACTCTCAAGTTGGGTACTTGGGGAGTGGAGTAGGGTGAAAAGGAGCTTCGTAGCCGAACCACTATAAATCATTGTGTCATCGGTTTGATCTTTCTTATCTTTACTTGCTTATATTTCGTAGATTGTTTATTTACTTATTGCATCGCTATCATATACACTTGTGTATATCTCTTGAATTCACATAAGTCGACAATCTAAGTTTTAATTTTAAAACGGTAAAAAACTATTCAACCCCCCTTCTAGTTTCCATATTCTCATTTCGAGAATGTTGGTATTGAATAAAGGACATTCTGATCCAGTCCTTGCTTACTAAAAGTGCACAAGAGTCTAGAGCCAAATTAATATTCAATGAAATATCTTTAGGATACAAAAGTACATTTGTATTAAACATCAATAACACAAAAAGGTACATAATTATATGTCTTTGTAATATTGCATGTGTCTGTGACAATGCCGAAACATTCTAGATTGATCCTATAAAATAATATTTGCAATGATTGAATGGAAATCCTACCAGTGCTAAAATGATGCCAACCCCGAATGTATGTCACTAATTTGAATATGAATTCTTAATGATTAAAATAAGTGTTATCTATTATTCTATGTGATCTAGGTGTTATGTGTTTCTTCGGAATTTGTTTTTAAAACACAAGCAATATTTCTTTGATTTTATCGTTGAATAGATGGTTTACCCTAAAGTTTACGAGATCAATGCTTCTTTGGATTTTATGATCATATTTTCACATCCTTATCATCGAGGTATTGATTTGATCATATTTTTCAACATAATTCATCGAAAAAATTTCAAAGCATGATCTTGTGGTACATGGACTACATGGTTAATGTGGAAGATGGTTCTATCTATGATATTATTTCTCCATTCATCTTTTACAACATTACACGACAACATATCTACCTTATCCAAGCATGACATCTTCAACGAATTATAACAACAAAAGTTATCTTTCAACCTTCACGAGAATAATAGCAATTAAGTTTTTTGGTTTGAGGGAGCTTATGGGTTATTTTGGAGAAGTATGTTTGATGATACCGAGAGATTCTTTGATTTTTAGAAAGCGAAAAGTTATGATTCTCGATTTTAATTTCACGGTTTTAAAGGTTATTCTTCACGAGATTCTCAACCCAAAGCTTATTTTGGAAGCTTATATAGTCATGATGCTCACGATGAATCATAATCATTATGAGGGAAAGAAGATATAAGCTTAGTATTTGCCATATATAAGAAGGGGGAGAAGATTTAAACATAGAATTTGGAAGAAATTAAGAGATACATCCAAGTATATAAAGGGAAGAAGATATAAGAGGAATATAGAGATATTATTGGACATAATCAATTTTGGTTGATAATCATGGGAAGATAATGGTGATGAAATCATCATGGTAAAAGTAGTTTGATTATAAAGATAATATTTGTATTCATGATTGAGGTTACTTCATCAAGTGTTTTGAATAAGCTGTAGTGTTTCATTAACTTCAAAGATCGATCGAGATAGCTGGTCTGACATTTGCATGGAATTACTTCTCAAAAATATCGACATTTTCTTTGACAATCAAGATAACTACTTCAATATTCAAGAGATGGATATGTGATTGAGGGGGAGCTAAAAAAGTATGAAGATTCAAGGATAAAGTCAAGTGTTTATGTCTTCTTCATGAAATGCTCAATGAATATCATTGTATTCTCATCACACCACTTGGTTATTTGTGACTTGAAGTTTTAGAAACTTCGAAGAAATCAAGATAACTGTATTCACCCCCCCCCCCCCCCCTCTACGGTTCTACAATACTCATTTCAAACTCGCCATGCATGATTTTGGTGAAATCATCGCATAACTCTTGACAAGTTAATAATATAATGTCGTCGACATATATTTGAGCAGTGATAAGAAGTGTTTTTCTTTTCTTAGTAAACAGTGTGTTATCAACTATTCCGATGGAATATTTGTGTTTTAGCAAAAATGTTTTTAGTCTATCATACCAAGCCTTAGGAGCTTGCTTAAGACCATACAAATCCTTTTTAAGTTTGTAAACGTGATTAGGTTTTTCAAAATCAATAAAACCCGAAGGTTGAGAAACGTAAGCCTCTCGTTTATAAAACCATCTAGAAAAGCACTTTTGACATTCATTTAATATAATTTAAAATTATTTGCACAAGCATCAGCAATAAGTATTTAGAGAGATTCTAATCTAACTACCGGAGCATATGTTTCGTCGTAATCTATACCTTCTTGTTGGTTGTAGCCTTGTGCCACTAGCTAGCCTTGTTCCTAGACACAATTTCATTTTTGCCTAACTTATTCCTAAACACTCATTTAGTTCCTATGATTGATTGATTGTTAGGTAGACTTACTCAATCCTAAAACTCATTTGCTACAAATTGATTTAATTCCTTTTACATACAAACTTTCATCTTTTAATGCCTCATTGACATTCTTAGGTTATATGGTTGAGATGAAACAAAAGAAATTACTTTTTTTGGGCTTGTGATCTCAATGTTCTTTCATATAAATTTCCTATAACTTTATCTAGTGGGTGATTTTTTGATTCCTTAATGTTGACGACTACATCATCTTCAAGTGTTTCATTTTCTATGTTGTCGTCTAGGTCAACATGTTTTTCTAAGGCTTGTTCTTAACTAACATTATCATCCGCCAAGGGTGATAAATTTTGGTAGTAGGGGGACTTTCATCGAAAGTCACGTTTAGTGACTCCTCAACTTTCATGGTGGGTTTGTTCAAGATGATGTAAGCTTTGCTATTTTGAGAAAATCCTAAGAATACACCTTCGTAAGACTTTAGGTCAAACTTGGTGAGATAGTTTGTCGTGTTTAATATGAAGCACTTGCTTCCAAACACTTTGAAATATTCTAGAGTGGGTTTCTTACCTCTATAAATTTCAAAAGGGGTTTTTTCTAAGATTGGTTGTATCAAAATTGTATTAAGAATGTAGGTTGAAGTGTCAACGGCGTTGCACAAAAACTTTTAAAGTATGGATTGTTCATTTAACATGGTCCTAGACAAATTATGAGTAATACCATTTGCATTAGAAAAAGCTTCGAATTGTACTTCGTTATCAAATTCCTTACCGTGATCCGTTCTAATAGAAATAATTGAACATCCTAGTTGGTTTTTTTATTTTCTTGCTTAAGATTTCAAATTGTTCAAAAGCTTCATTTTTAGTTATCAACATTTTAGAACAAGTATATCTTGAATAATCATCTACTATCACCAAGGTATATAAGTTACCTTTGTAACTTCGGATAACGGATGGACCGAACAGGCCCATGTGTAGAACTTCTAGACACCTATTAGTAAAAACCATATTTTTAGCCTTATCGCTTGCATGTGCTTGTTTTTTGATTTTACAAACGTCACAAAAGTGTCTATCGTATTTTAACCTTGTTAAGTTTCTAACCAATTCTTTGGATGACAAAGATTGGATTAAACGCATATTTTCATGACCAAGTCTTATATGCCACAATGTAGAGTTATCGTCTAGAGTGGCAAGATATAATTTATCTTGAGACTTGTTTCCTAGTTTTATGACATATAAACCATTTTTCCTAATCCTTTTACCTATGTCATTTCCATCTTTAGTTATTTCACTATCATCTTCCATAAAAATACTCTACACTTATTATCACAGATTTGACCGAGACTAAGTAAATTAAAAGCTAAGTTGTCTACGTATTCTACGTTAGAGATTGTAAGAGAGTCATTAGCAATCATAACTTTGCCAATGATTTTGCC
>BQNB010213711.1:0-10042 GCA_026074375.1 Tanacetum coccineum
TCAAACAACAAGACATATTGAATGATTAAGATAATCTTACTTGATTAAAACATGAATTGAAGGAAGTACAATAGGGTTTTGAGGCCCTAAAATCGTCCTAAATAGCTGCCAAACGAACTAGGGTTTGTCCCTTTCTTTTACTCTAAAGTTACACACTTAAAACCCTAAAAACAGATTTCTATATATAGGAAAATCGCTGTGACGGCGTCGCGTTTTAATCGTGACGCCGTCATGAGTAGAATATTCTAGATCTTGGGCTGGGTCGTGCTAGCTGACGCCGTCGTGAAATATTGTGACGCCGTCGTGGTAGGAATTGTGACGGCGTTACGTGTATTTTGTGACGCAGTCTTAGTCTCTGAGTAGAAATTCTTGAGAGATGTTGGTATAGGTCCGTAGTCTTGTCCGTTTCTTCTCCAAATGAGCCCAAGTCACGTGTATTTCCTCTAAATGCCTTCCAAATGCTAAATACCTGAAAAGGAACGATTAAGTACTTATTTTGGGCATAAATGCACGATTTAGGGGGTTAAATGACCCTGAAAAAGTGTATAAAATGACACCTCATCAGCTTACCTCCCACGATGCTCCAACTGTGACTTAGTCTCTACAAGCTCTTCCTCAATCTTTGATTTTTCTATGACAAGAACATCCCTTTCATTCCTATACTTCCTGTGTTTTTTATCCTAACTAATAAGCTTTTGTTCAGTCGTCTTACACTTAGATTTAAGAATCCCCAGCTGAGCTGTTAACCTAGACACCTCCTCATTAGCACGAATGGTGGACTCTTTTTGTTGCTTAAGGTCGGCATTTTGCTTCTTAATGGTCTGCGTCTGCTGAGCACACTGTTTCGAAAGATGCTCAATGTTCCTTAACGAGTGATCATAACGAGCATTCAACATGCTCCCGTGAGTAATCAACTGACACTGTAACACGCTCATACGATCAGACAACTCAACTAAAGAAAGTTCTCTCAACCGATGAGTCTCAGCTGGTGTAGGGAATCGATCAAGGGCAGTCCGGCAAACCTTAGGATCCTTGTAAAGCTCTTTTCTCTGCAGACCAAGATTGACTCCATGAATTTCTTCCCAATTGTCTTTAGTGTAAGGAGGGGACTCACTTCCAGAACCTTCTTCATAAGGATAAGGGATGTAATAAGGCCCCGGGACAATAGGAAAAAGATCTCTCTCAAGCACATCCCCAGCAGTATTACAAACTCAAGCCTCATAATAGGGATCAACATTACCATCACTAGCAATCTCATCAACACCAGCATCAACATCCAAGGGCTGAGCATCAGGAGCTGGCGCAGCCTCCTGAACATGAGGAGACGCATCCTCGCTAATACCTGCATATAAAAAATAGAGAGAAGAAAAACATATAAGGTAAAGACTTAGTATAATCTGAAGCGGAAGTTAATAAAGAGACAAGCTTACCATGAGACGCATGAAAACTGGCCCTGGTAGCCCTCCTCACACCCCCAGACAGCTCAGTACGAGGTTCGACTTCCTTATCTGGAAGAAGAATTAGAGGATAAATCACATCTAATCCAATGCTCGGATCAAAAGTTTGAAGTGGGATAACGTTAATATGCTTACCTTGGCTGACATCGTTGAGGCTCTCAATACCCTCCATAGCAAACTCTGTGTCATCATGTTGATCATCATCATCACCAAGGGTACCATCATCAACCTGCTCGACCCCATCTATAGCTGACTGCCCACTAGAACCCGCTCCAGACCCTTTCTTGCTCGATCTGGTCTTCTTAGCTGCATTGGTGGATATTTCCGGCCTAGTAGAGGCTTTTCGCTTGGCCACGTGATCAGCCTTTGTGACTACCTTGTGATCAGGTCGGGTAACGACAATTTCCTCTAGGGAAGCACGAGGGATAGCAGTACCCGCTGGAGTAGGTGATGTGGTGTGCTCAACACCTCTGCCCAAAATAGAAGTGTCTAGCCCATGTGGCTCCTCCCGTATCGTGACCTTATCCAAAGAAGGCATGCAAAGGAAGTCATGGATACTCATAACTGTAAAAAAGGGAGGGGGAGGGGATTCATTAGGTATGGTTAGAAGAGCTAACTAACAACACTTAGAAAAGTATAATGAACCCCCTACCGGTGTTATCAGAGCGTCTCAGCACGGGATCACACATCAGGTTACGCCAAACTCTACTAAGCCCAGACAGAACCAGCACCCCCTCTGGGATATCATGAAGTTTCACAGTATGAGCCTTTAGTTGGTCAACGTGACCCTGGTTAAAGCCGGTAGGAACCCTATCTGTAATACATGAATCTGGATGCCTCCAAGGCATGTGAAAGGGAATAGCCCTACGGTTTATCAAGAAAAATTTCTCCTTCTACAGTATTAATCCAGACTTAGCAACTTCCATACACACAAGTGCAGGACCCCTACATTAACAAAAGAGAACCAATCCCCCTGTTTGGAGAGTGTCTGAAACACTCGAAATAAGGTAACAGTGCCTCTATGTTTAAACTCTGATAGAGAACCTCAAATGTAATCACCTTGCTCAAACCTAGAGGAACTAGTTGGGAGATGTGCACCTTAAGATATTTTAACACAGCTAGGAGGAAGGAGGAAAAAGGAATCCTAACACCCGAAGAGTTAAAAATCCTAGAATATATACCAATGGTCGTATCTTCGGCTGGGAGATTTATCATTCTAAAGTTGGGATCAGGCAGGCGAGGTCTCAAGTCTAAGGGGATATCATAAGTGGCAACTAAAGTCTCAAGTTTGGTATCCTTCAATCGAGAAACATATGTATACATATCTTTCTTAGCCATAAGGAAAATAAGGCGAAAATCAAAGAATACCTTGAAGGATTGTTGGAAAAATTGGTCAATACAATGCCTCCGGACGAGGCTCAAGTACCTCCGGACGAGACTTATTACCTCCGGACGAGCTCAAATCAAACCAACTCCGGACAAAACCCTCCGGACGAGCTCAAACAAACCAACCTCGGGTGAACCAAAACTACCTCCGATCGGGCCAAACTAAACCCTCCGGATGAGCTCACCTCCAATCGAGCCAAACTAAACCCTCCGGATGAGCTCACCTCCGATCGAGCCAAACGAAACCCTCTGGACGAGCTCAAACAAACCAACTCTAGACGAATCCCTCCGGACGAGCTCAAACAAACCAACCTCGAGTGAACCAAAACTACCTCTGATCGAGCCAAGCTAAACCCTTCGGATGAGCTCACCTCTGATCGAGCCAAACGAAACCCTCCGGACGGGCTCAAACAAAACAATCTCGGGTGAACCAAACTACCTCTGATTGAGACAAACAAAACCCTCCGGATGAACACCTCCTGACGATGACGAATCAAACCAAACCTCCGGATGCACACCTAAGGCTTCGGACGAGGGCAAACCAAACCTCCGAACGAGATGACTAAAACCTCCGGAAGAACAACTAACCTCCGGTTGAGATCAAAGGACCTCCGATCGAGATCAAGAGACCCACCGATCGAGACCCAACCCAACTCCGGATGAGACCTTCGAAGGAGAACAAAAAAAGGGGGGGGGACTTTATGGAAGTAGGTGAATTTTTTTTGAGAGGTGGTGAGGTAAAAATGAAAAGTGTGAGTGGTATTTATAGTACCTTGGGGAAAACCTAAGGGTTATGAGGCTTGAGGGATGTTGGGCCCAAAAATCCCGTGACGTATGGGCTAGTTAGTTCGGACACGTCATTAGATACAAGTGTCCAATAAGGCGCCATGATAGTGTACCGAAATAGCGAAACATTTTTTACTTAAATTATGCATAAAAATATATCGATATGTCGTATGACGGAGAAGCTTGATGACTAGACAAGTTTTCTCTTTTAAGTCAAGTACCAACTACTTAACCATACGTTGATATTAGACTGGGGGGACATGATGAGGTATGGTCTCCTCCAGATACTTTAGGGGAGACAATCACTATTAACTCCTAATATTCCTAAGACAAAACCACTCCACGTTAGAACGGTCCACTGGAATAGCTGGGGTGGCAAAGGCCACCTCAGGTTCAGAGGCAATAACTAAGGAGTAGTGTCTTCTCAGGAGGTAAGGAGTAGCTAGCCCCCTCAGGAGGTAAGGATTAGCTAGCCCCCTCAGGAGGTAAGGAGTAGCCAATCTACGCAGGAGCTAAGGAGTAGTTGTCCCTTCAGGAGGCACGGGAGCAGCATTGTCTCCATCGGAGTTAGTACACTGACGTTGATGTAGAATGTCATAGGACGTCTGTCCCAACGACCAGTTTCTTGGAGTATGAAGAAACTTTGACCCGAGGACAAAGTCTGATAAAACAACCAAACCCCGTGGCCAGCGACTTACACGCTGTTTTACCCCTAGAATGACAACTTTGGACATATAAGACAAAATCTGATACATGCTACTGACTCTGATGTGGTGCTATCAGGTGATGTGGTGCTATCAGCAACTCTTCCCAAACTAGAAGTTTCTAGCCTATGTGGCTCCTCCCGTACCGTAACTTTATCTAAGGAAGGCATGCAAAGGAAGTCATAGATACTCATAACTGTAAAAAAGGGGGAGAATTCATTATGTATGTTTAGAAGAGCTAAATAACAACACTTAGAAAAATATAATAAACCCCCTATCGGTGTTGTCAGAACGTCTCAGCACGGGATCATACATCGGGTTACGCCAAACTCTACTACGCCCAGACCGAACCAGAACCCCCTCCGGGATATCATGAAGTTTCATAATATGAGCCTTTAGTTGGTCAACGTGATTCTGGTTAAAACTGGTAGGAACCTTATCTGTAATACATGAATCAGGATGTCTCCAAGGTATATTAAATGGAATAGCCCTACGGTTTATCAAGAAAAATTTCTCCTTCCAAAATTTTAACCCAGACTTAGCAACTTCTATACACACAGGTGCATGATCCCCGCGTTTAGTAAAAAGAGAACCATCCCCCTGTTAGGAAGAGTGTTGAAATACTAGAAATAAGTGTAACAGTAGGATCTATGTTTAAAACTTCAGTCAGAGAACCTCAAACCGTATCACCTTGCTCAAACCCTAGAGGAACCTAGCTTGAGAGATGTGCACTTTAAGATATTTTAACACAGCTAGGAGGAAGGAGGAAAAAGGAATCCTAACACCCGAAGAGTTAAAAATCCTAGAATATATACCAATGGTCGTATCTTCGGCTGGGAGATTTATCATTCTAAAGTTGGGATCAGGCAGGCGAGGTCTCAAGTCTAAGGGGATATCATAAGTGGTAATTAAAGTCTCAAGTTCGTTATCCTTTAGTCGTTTTTTTTTTTTCTTCAGAATATACGTATGCATATCTTTCTTAGCCATAAGGAAAGTAAGGTGAAAATCAAACTATACCTCGATAAGTTGTTGAAAAAGTTAGGCGGAATCCCTTATCTCGAGACTGCCGAACGAGCTTAATAAACAAACTCCAGTCGAGCTCAAAACCCACCACAGGACGAGACAACAAATAAACCCCTCCGGACTAGGATCCTAGTACCTCTGACAAGAACAAACAAACCTCCGATCGGCACTCCTGACAAACAATTTGGCCGAATCCAACCCAATTCCAGATGAAACCAAAACCACTTCGACGAACACCCACATCATACCTCCGGATGAGTTTCACCCGATCGAGACAAACCAAACACTCCGGTTAAGATCAATACCCCTCCAGACGAGATAAATCTAACTTCCGGACAGGATTCAAAACCCTCGGACGAGATTAAATCTAAACTTTTTCACGAATCAAAACACTCCGGACTGAGATCAAATCTAAAACTTCCGGACGAGATCTAACCACTCGGATTGGATCAAAACCCTCCGGACAAGATCAAAGATAGCTTACGGATCGAGATCCAAGACACTTTCGGACGAGGATCAACACTACCGGAACGAAGTTCAAGCTAAGCTTCCGGACGAGATCAAACACTTCCGGACGGGATCAAAAACCCTCCGGACGAGATCAAATTTAAATTTCCAGATGAGATCAAACACTCCGGACGGGATCAAAACCCTTCGATCAAGACCATACAAATCCACCTCCGAACGAGAGCGTCGGAAAAGGATACAAAAAAAACTTTGGTGAAGTAGTAGGTGAATTTTTTTTGAGAGGTTGATGAGGTAAAAAATGAATTGGATGAGTTGTATTTATAATACTTAGGAAAATACTTAGGGTTTTGAGGCCTTGAGGGATGTTGGGGGGGAGTGGTTGGTACCCAAGGAAGCCCGTGACGTTATCGGGTAGTTGGTTCGGACGCGTCATTTAGACACCAGTGTCGAATAAGCGCATGACAGTGGCATCGAAATAGCGAAACATTTTTTCTTAAATTTCTGCTAGTAAATAAAAAAAACTCGATATGTCTATGGAGGAGAAGCTTGATGTACTAGATACAAGTTTTCTCTTTTAAGTCTTAGTACCAACTACTTAAAACAATTCGTAGATACCAGACTAGGGAGACATGATGAGGTATGGTCTCCTCCGGTACTTATGAGGAGACAATCACTATTAATTCATAATATTCCTAAGACAAAATCACTCCACGTTAGAACGGTCCACTGGAATAGCTGGGGTGGCAAAGGCCACCTCAGGTTAAGAGGCAATAACTAAGGAGTAGTGTCTTCTCAGGAGGTAAGGAGTAGCTAGCCCCCTCAGGAGGTAAGGAGTAGCTAGTCCCCTCAGAAGGTAAGGAGTAGCTAGTCCCCTCAGGAGGTAAGGGGTAGCCAGTCTTCCCAGGAGGTAAGGAGTAGCTAGTCCCCTCAGGAGGTAAGGAGTAGCGAGTCTCCCCAGGAGGTAAGAAGTAGCTAGTCTCCGCATGGGATAAGGAGCAACACTGTCTCCATCGGAGCTGGTACACTGACGACTGACGTACGATGTACGAATGACACAAACATTTGATCCACAAACATTTGATCCACAGACAGTACTGGGAGCATGAAGACAACTTTGACCCCGAAGACAAAGTCTGATGCATGTCAGTGACTGACGTGCTGCCTCTAGAAGGCAACTTAGCTTCCACAATACTCGTGTCTTGGAGCTAAGCCCAGGTAGTATATAATGAACTATTCACACACATGAACAAGGCAAGATTTTCACACACACACTTCTCCTTACTCTCTCTAGTTTCTCTCACTAAAACTTATACCGAGCATACATTTACTCTTACGCCGGAGCTTGGTCTCGGATTCAAAACCCGGGGCGAGCTAACGGTGTTTTGTCTTATTTCAGCCTAAGAGACGAAAGAGTAGCGGCAGGATCTCCTAAGAATCACGACTGAAGAGCATCTACAGAAATTTGCTCGAACAAAATCCTTTTTTCAATACATTAAGATTTCATGTGGCAAGATGCGTAAGCTATTATAGCCTTTTTCACACTAGAAATGCTTCTAGTATTTCCAAAACTAATTTGTCAAAAGATGTTCGTTAAAAAAAATATGTCAAAAGATGTTAGCCACAACGCATGATCAAATCACACTTGTTTACAAATAAAGAAGATTAGCAATTTAGTACTACGACACGACATTAGAAGGCGCGATGCCAACTATATATCGGTTGTTAGCATGAAAATTCGTCTTGTTTAATTATATTGGTTTTCCTCACATAATTGGCAATCGTCATGTGACCGTTCCTAAAATCGCTAACGATGCGTCATTTTCCCTAGCTACCGTTAGGATATATATAGCTAGTTTTAGTCACAACTTACATAATCTTAAATAATAGCTGTCTTAGTGTTTTGGTGTTTGAGCATTTACGATAACCATTATTATCTTTAACATTATAATTATACTATTACCTGTGTAAATTGTCTTCCGTTTCTTGTAGGTTTTCGAACTT
This sequence comes from Tanacetum coccineum, assembly GCA_026074375.1. Classification (NCBI taxonomy): domain Eukaryota; kingdom Viridiplantae; phylum Streptophyta; class Magnoliopsida; order Asterales; family Asteraceae; genus Tanacetum; species Tanacetum coccineum. The sequence goes on from BQNB010213711.1 coordinate 7,826, forward strand.
ATAAGCCATTGTACGAACTCCCTAATCGAGAATGTTACTAGACTTAATGTACTCTTGTAATGCACTTGTGAACAGGTTGTGACCTTATAGTTGGACTAATGGTGACTTGGTGTCTGCTGACTTGGTTTCAAGTAGCGCATAATTATAAATCGTGTACAAGAATGGTGTAGTTACAAATGGTGGTTCTATAAGAATTACGAAAGTTAATTTATTTCTTATTTCATTTAGAGTAAATTACACCGTTCGTCCCCGTGGTTTAGGCCAAATCCCTAATCTCGTCCCTATTTCATTTTTTTTGCATGAATCGTCCCTATCTCGAAACTATGTAACACCATTCGTCCCTATAGTTTCCTGCCAAAAACATGAGATAGGGACGAACGGTTACATAGTTTCGAGATAAGGACGATTCATGCAAAAAAAATAAATAGGGACGCGACTAGAGATTTGGCCTAAACCACAGGGACGAACGATGTAATTTACTCTTTCTTTTAACAGCAATACAGCCGTTGATTACTTTCGTCCCACGAAGCTAACAGAGAAACTTATCTAACAAAACATAATTGCATTGGCCATTTGTTCATTAAAAAAGTCGGACAATACAAAAAATATATTTGAAGACTTTTGTTAAGAAAAATCTACAACTTATTGGACATATTGACTCAAAGGTTAAATAAGAAACACACGCTCTAAGCTAGTCGAACCTATCTCACACTTAAATACGGACTTGAACCGTTAATATATTTGTAGAAAGGCACCTATATATATTGGCACCCTGGTCGTGCATATTCAAACAAAGAGAATATCGCTATGAACAAAATAGAAGGAAAGGTGGCCATAATCACTGGAGGAGCAAGCGGGATTGGTGAAGCTACTGCTCGTTTATTCGCAAAACATGGTGCTCGAGCGGTAGTGATTGCTGATGTTCAAGACGACCTTGGCAAAAATGTCTCATTATCCATTGGCTCAAAGGGTTGCACCTACTTCCACTGTGACATTACAGACGAAGCCCAAGTGATATCTTTGGTGAATTCAATTGTCGAAACTTATGGTCAGCTCGATATTATGTTTAGCAACGCTGGGATCATTAGTAAATCCAAACAAAATGTGATTAACTTAGATATGGACCAGTTTGACCGTGTATTTGCGGTCAATGTCCGTGGGATGGCAGCATGCGTGAAACACGCTGCACGGGTCATGGTGGAGAAACAAGTGAAAGGAACCATTATTTGTACTTCTAGTGTTGCGGGAAGAATAGGAATAACGGAACTAACGGACTATGGCATGTCGAAGCATGCAGTGGTTGGGTTAATGAAATCAGCAAGCAAGCAGTTGGGGCAATATGGGATCCGAGTGAATTGTGTGTCACCTTATGCAGTAGCTACAGCGCTTATGAGTAACATGCTTGAGAAGGACCGGACAGAAGTCGAGAAGATATATCAACCGCTGACTTGCCTAAAAGATGCGGTCTTAAAAGTGGAGGACGTCACGGAGGCTGTGTTGTTCCTTGCGTGCGGAGAGTCTGGTTGTATCACTGGCCACGATCTAGTTATCGATGGCGGGTTTAGCTTGTGATTACACGAGTTTGGAGTACTAATAAGTTACTATTCGATTAATAAGGTCTGAAGGTTCTGTTTGGTTTGAAGGTCATGTACTGTTTTAAACATCAAGAATAATACACTTTTTATGTGTTAAAAGTTGCTCAAATTTGACTTGTGATCAATACGAAATCCTTGTTGTGTATATGGATGGTAAGGGGGCGGAGGATATTGGGGATTTTAATTATCATCCCCATTCTCATTTCTCACTCATCCTCGTACCCGTCTTCATTCTCGTCGGAAAATCGTTTTACATTCTCCCCAACAAAGATTAAGGATCCATCCCCACGGTGATTAGCAATTCCAGCCTAACGAAGTTAGCATAAAAATTACATAACTAATAAAAAATATAAATAATTGACCTATAAAATGTCTTAAAAAGCATACCGTAACAAAATTAGTAGTAAACTTAACATAGTTTAAGGACTTAAGTGTACGTTGTAATATATATTAGGATTATACTAAAACTAGGAATTGTTTAGCTTGCCTTGCAAGGCAAGGAGTTTCATATTCGACTTAGGATAGGTTTCCACCCCCTCATCTTTATAAATAGAGATGAGGAGGGATGCTAGTTATTCATTCTTCTTCTTCAAATTGTAAGCTTTATTAGGGATTTAATAAA
>BQNB010213712.1:0-10042 GCA_026074375.1 Tanacetum coccineum
TAAACTATAATCCTAACACTAATCCTAAGCCTTAATCTACCTTAAACCCTAACCCTAGCTTAAAGAAAAACCCTAAAAACCCTATTCAAGTCCTATACCTACCCGACACCCTTTTTCCCTCCTTTTTGACCCATTTGAAAAACAACCAAGCACCCACACACCTCTATGACTAAGATAATTCACCTCCAAGCTGCTTACAAGCACCACAAATACAAGCCTTGGCCTCTAAGTTGGCCACATCCTCCTTGTTGCTCCTATGTATGCCGCGGCTCCACAAGAGACTCCCACAACTTCATGCTAGCCTCTAGCCTTGCTAACTTATTCCATAGCCCTTCTTTGTCACCCTTATAGCTGCCATGAATCACCAGGACACTAATCAAAACCCAACTTGAGCTCCAAGTTCCATTCACACCTATAAAAGGGGACGCATCCCTTCATTCAAACTCATACCTTCAAATCTTTCTATCTTTCAACAATGGTATCCAAGGTCTGATCAAGAGCAACAATAGAAGTCCTAAGAATAGAAGTAAAGCTAAGAGTTCAAGTCTTGAAGCCCCGAGACTCTTATTCTTGGTGTATGAAGCAAACGTCCTAATTTCAACCCATTTTCGAATCATTAATCTCAAACTCAGGTTCTATAAATTCCATTTCTGGTTCAATACTCTTATAATGTTTATATGATCATAAATATACTTTTTTTAAAAGCTTGTAGCTTAAAAATCCACTTGTTATTTGTTTTTGATCCAAGCTGAACACGTGAAACCCTAATTTCATGTTTTCATTTAATCTATTATCTAAACTTATAATATGTTGCTATAATCTATCTTGATAAGCTTATCTAACAATATTATAAGTATTTTATTAACTCTTAAAAGCTTGAAGCTTAAAAACCACATGTTTTCCTTTTAAAACCCTAATTCGACCCGTTTTGATTTCTAGCTTATCTTAATAATCTATAACCTGTAAATTACTTTCTATATTGAAAAATATCATTATTTTGAATTTTGGACTAGTTTTGCAAAAGTACCCATGCATAGGGGTATATATTGTGACTTTTGGAAATTTTTAACTACAAGGACTGAAAATATAATTTTATGAAAGTTATAACTCCAAGGGTTGTTTTTGGCAAGTCTCAAGGTTAAGGGATTATTTTATATATACTTTACATATTAAAAGGACTAGTTTTGTAATTAATTATAATTCAAGGGTATTTCTTGCCAAATTGAAATTCTTTAAAATAAAATATTTTTAAAAAACTATATAAAAATATTATAAAATTTGATTTTTATTTAAACCCGGTACATTTATCGTTATTAATCAACGATCGACGTTTATAAAATTAATTACGTTAAATAATTAACGTAATTTATCATCCACTAGGTTTTGAAGAAACTTATAATCTTATCGTATCACAATACTAGGGAATTTCATGTGAGGGGTTTCCATTTGGGTATTTGTTTTGACAAGTTTGCTGGGTTTACGATTTAAAGTGCCCTGGCTCCTCAAACAATACTGCGTGGCCTCTGGATTATGATAGCCCGAACGGTCATACAATACTCCATAAATTAAAAATCAAAGATATATACATTAAACTTTATGAAGTTTTGAAACATAAACAATCAAACTAAGACTTGACATATTACCCAGGTTGTGTGACAAAGCCGTTACTTTCATTTCAAATACTTTTGCCATTAATCAGATTTCCTTGTACTATTACGGTGAGTTCATAACCTCGCATTTCAATCTTTCAAATGTTTTATCAACCCGTGAGGGGGATACATGCTATAAACATGAATGCAAGTATTTTCTGTATGCTATCTTGATTCATTATTGCTTAAGTAACTAATTTTGCCATTAAGACCCCATTATCATGAACCGTTAATTACTTGTTGGGGTAAGCGCGAATGCTGTGAATAGATCTATTTGGGACTGGACTTCCCTATTTGTGTACCTATACTTTCTGTAACCAATATCACATCATTTGAATAACTATGCGGGTGTATGGCAAAGGCACCCGTTGGGAAAAATTACTTGTAATTATTGATTATCCCAAAGCTTCGGTGTCATGAGCTTAGCAACAATATTATTTTACAAACTTTGGGTGTATAACAACGTAACCCACAATGATTTGCATTCAAACTACTTTACTTAAACCTATGAATTTCACTTAACCATTGTGTTGACTTTTTAGCATGTTTATCCTGGGTAACTATAACACCTCCAAAATGGGTCATAGCAGAATAAGGATATCTGGGGCGTGTTACTTCGATGTTCAATAGCACAAGATATATAAGAACGACACAAAAAGTCATTTAAACTGATACATTGGATTTAATTAAAAGACTTAATACAAAAGCATATAGCTTTACTTTTTCCTTGTTTAATATTACAAAAGTTGACAATACATTTCCCAAAATATGATGCACATAAATCTTTAAGCGTGCTATCTAAAATGTAACCCAATGCATCCCTGGCACCTCGTGCCTATTGACCTCCAGAAAACATTGCTTAAAACGTCAACAAAAATGTTGGTGAATTCATAGGTTTATATTATTAAATTATGCAGGACCGCAAGACTTTCCCTGTGGATATGCTTCCCATGCAAGCATCACAGAACCATATTACATTTACACTAAGCTCATGACACTGAAGCTCGACAATCTTTCTTGCAATTAAAATATATATTGCAATTTACGCCCATTTAGATGTCTAACCCTAAACATCTCCAATTCGACATGCTATAACGTTCGTTCCCAGTGATAGCTAGTCACCCGAACGGGGAGGTCGTTTCCCAAATAGATCTATTAAATAACATTCGCGCTCACATAATGTAATTCCAAACTACATCTATGCAATTGACAGTTCATGACAATGGGACTTAACTTGGGTTATCGCTACTTAGGCAACCATGTAATCAATATAAAATATCCACTTGCGTCCAATTTATAAAACAAAGCATGTTTCCACCATAAATAATAGTAAATCAGTAAAACTGTAAAAAGTGGGGCTATGAACTCACCTCGACTGAGCGAATATCAAGTATATCATAAATAATGCGTCACGCAAATCGTCAGATGCAACCTAAATTAACATAGGTCGTATAAGTACCATGTACTTCAATATCATATATTCCTATATAGCTCATCATACTATCGTTCGGGCTATCGTAATTAAGAGGTCATGTAGTGACGTATGAGGAGCTAGGACACTTTAAATCGTAAATCCAACAACTCGTCGATACGCCACTGGTATGTGCTTAATTACACATACCTTTTACCTTTAAAAACGAGCTAAAATAACCAAAAACGGACTTAAAATGCCAAATATATGCTTGTTTTGCTAATTGTATTGTGCAGGAACGGATAACTAAGAAAAAGATGAAAAACAAAGCCAAAACGACAAAACCGGACTCGGAATGGAAAAGACTGTGAAAGACAAAGCCAAATCGAAGCCGAAAAGTCAATCAAGTCAAAAAGTCAACAGAAAAGTCAACTGGTCAAAGTCAAAGTCAACCCAAGCTACTCGAGGCCCAAAAAGTCATAGAAATATATGTTTTAGGGACTGAACTTGTAAATCCCTAAACTTATATGTAAAGAAGAAAAGAGGAAAAAAGAAGAGAAGGGCCAAATTGCCAAATTGGCAAAGTTATACTCCATGGACTAATTCTGCCAAGTCCATAGAGTTATAACCACCAAGGACGTGGGGTGCAACTAGACTTAACACTTTGGAGGACTTGTTTTGCCAAGTCCCCAAAATTATAACCACACAAGGACCATGGTTGCAAGAACTCAAGTCACTTTGGAGGACCAACCTTGCCAACTCCATAAACCTATACCCTGTCACCCCCAACACCTTTTCCCGCCATTTTTTGTAACCCAAAAACCCAGGGGACAACTCTGCGGTTTACAAACCGTTTTTTACCTGATTTCTTCTCCACCCCCATGGATATCACCTCCCCCCCTCCTCCACTTCCACCACACCAAAAAAGAATTGCCAAGCTGGCAATCTACATGAACGAGCACAAATTAAAGGGCCTGAGTTCATGATACAATGAGCACATGGAATTCTATGGCTGGAATTGACTTGGATGAAACACTCTCACACATACCAAACAAGGACTCAGTTATAAAAGAAGAAGAAGACAGAAGAAAAGGGCAGTTCTTAGTTCTTAATTTTCAGTTTGTAATTTTTCGTAATTTTAAGCATTTTCATTTAAAGTTTAAATACTTGCACTTTGTAATCTTTAGCCTGTACTTTACTATTTTGAGTAATAAAATTCAGTTTTAAAGTTTCAATTGTCTTTCATTTTAATTTTAAGCCATTTTACTTCAATAAGCTCAATAAGCTCTAATAAGCTCATTTGAGCTTATTCTTGTTAAAAAGCTCAAATTCAGTTAAAGACTTGTTAAAAGTCATTCATTCACTGGTTTTGTTCATTTTAAATCAAAACATGACCACTTGAGTTCATAAGTTTCATTTTGGAAGCAACAAGGAGGTAATAAGCTTTTAAAAGCTTATTGAGCTTATAGCTCAGGGTATAGAGGCTAGGTAGCCAATAGGTTCATGAGTTTAAAGCCACTCATTCAGATAGAGTGGCTAGGGTCAGAGACTACATTTCACAGGTTTAGCTTTTCAATTTTGATTTCATCATCCACATAGCTTATTTCTTTTAGCTTATTTCTTTGCTCAATTCTGTTTAAAATTAGTTTAGATAAGTTTAGAGTTTCAAATGTCTTAAAGTAACTGTATCTAGAATCAATTTAGGTTTCATTTCTTAGTTTTGTCATAATAGTATAATAAGCTAGGAGAGAAAGTGCTTATTTTTGAAACATAAGCTTTAGATTTTAGTCTTAAAATAGTTTAAGTAGGTTATTTTTAGCAGAAGTAGATAAAAGGTTTCAGCTGTTTTAGCTTTAAAAGAGATTTTAAGTTCATTTTAATATTATCAGTTTACATAAAAGGGTGTTTGGGTCAACACCCAAAACGGGTCAAAATGGTTTTGGTTTGGGTTATGGTCATCAAAATAGATTTGGTTTAGATTATTAAGCTTGTTTAAGCTGTTTTTAAGAGTTTTTAAGATTGAAAATTGTTTTTCAAAGTTTTTATAAACCATTTTGTTAACTGTGACTTTTAGAAAACACCACAAGTGCTTATTTAGTCAAGCACTTGTGGTTTGAGTTTGAGTGTCAAAAAAAAGTATGTTTTGAGTGTTATAATTAAGCTGCCAAAACCCCTTGGTCTTTTGACTTTGTAAGTCAAAAACCACCAAGTGTTGTAGTAGCAGTTTTAAAAAAAACTCAAGGGCTCTTTTCACACAAAAATAGCTGTTTAAATGAGTTTTAAAAGTCCAAAAACTTGGGTGGCACAAGTCAATTTTCTAGAGTACTCTATCTGTTTTTTCTTATTTTCTTATTTAGAGCTTATTTGACAGCTTTTAATAAGCTGTCAAATAAGCCCTTGAGATTAGCCCTAAAGCTCCCCTGGTGCAAAGGGGAGACTTTAGGCTTATTTTTCTTAGCCATTAAGAGCATTTAAGCCCAAATTCTTGGCTTATTTAGAGAGCATATAAGCCCTTTTATAAGCTTGTTGAATTTCAGCTCTTAAAAAGCTCATTTGTTGACTTATTTTTAAGCCCAAACTTGCCTTTTGAACTGTTTTGCTAGCCTAGGTGTAGGATTGCTTATTTTTCTTTTCTGTCTTATTGAGCTTACTTAATAAGCTCAATTGACTCCTAGTAGCTTATTTAGATAGATTAGTTAGTTGTTAAGCTAATTTGCCTTTTTCTTAGCTTATTTAGAGTCCAAAGTAAGTGCAATTTTAGTTTCAAGTTTTGTCTAGCATTCTGTCCAAATAAGTTTTTAACAGCTTATTAGTTTTAGCTTATAAGCACTTAAGTGCTTATTTAGGTTCATTTAGATAAGCCCTTAGCTTATTTAGTCCTAAGTCAGCTTAAAACGACCACAAGTCCAAAATGTCTTAAGCCATTTAGCTTTTAAGCCACTTTTAGCTAAACTGTCGATTTTAAGCTTATTCAGTGCTTTTCGTAAAAAGTTGTAGAAGACAAAGTTGTTAAGCCCCACGAGCTTAACAACTTTGCTTCTTTGAGTTTTCGAAAAGAAAAAAAAAGGGGAAAGACAAGAGGCCCGGGTGAGCAAGACTCGAACCCGGGACCAATCGATACAGTCCCCTTTTATAACACTCCTTACCACTGCGCCCTTGGGTCTTTTTCGTTAAAGACTCAAGGGCTTTAATATTTAAGGGTGTTTTGAGCCTATAAGCTATTAAGCTGTATAAGCTTAATTCGGGGCTTATTTTTAAGCCAATTTTGCTCTTTTTATTTTTCGTAGGACTTTTACAGTATAAAGTATTTTTGGTAAATTTTTCAGAATTTTTCGAAGTCATTTAATATTTTTTATAATTTAATTTCGTTAAAAGTTTATTTAATTCATAAAAAATACAAAAATTATCAAAAAAATATTTTGCTTTTTTAGAAAATTTTCTTTTGTCATATAGTTTGTAGGAAAATACACTAAAATTTCGTAGGGTCATTTTTACAACTTTTCTTTTTTTAAAGAACGGTCCGGGTACGGGATTTTGTCTTGACTCGTTTTTGGGTCAAACGAACTCCGTTTTCGGTCTAGTCTTTTTCATTCTTCGTTATTTGTCCCGTAGAGTAGTTTAGAAGTAAAAATTTCTTCGTAGGGTTATTTTTAAAGATTTTAGGTTTTTCCCCCTTTGTTCGGGATTCGTGCTTCCGTTTTTCAGCTTAATTTAGTAATTTTTAGGATTTTCTTAAACGTTTTAGTTTGTTATTATATAATTTGACTTTTTCAATCTCTCAAATCAATTCCTTCCTTCAAACTCAAATCTTCGACTGTATCGATTTTCCATTCCAGCCTCGTTGGGGATAAACGACCCGGGAACACTCTATACTACTTCTCGGTTTCATTGATTGCTGTTTTTAGATTATATATATTTTATGTTTTATTATATATTATATATATATATAGTGTAAAACTCTACAATCAGCCACCCCGAAGAGGCCTCATTATGAAACTCCCTAGTAATATAGTACTTTGATAACCACATATAATTCTATATAGTTCAATCACCAACTAATGGTTTTGGTAAAATTGTGTTTAATAAGTTAAAACGTTTATAATTATCGTTTTAGTAAAACTAGCATAACTTTTGCGTTTTAAGCCCGATTTTAACGTTTCTTATGTCCACGCTTTCGTATTAGGACGAGTTATCATAATTTGACATTTTCATAGCTCAATCACCATCTAATTATTTTGGTAAAATTGTGTTTAATAAGTAAAAACGTTTATAATTACCGTTTTAGTAAATATATCATAACTTTCGCGTTTCAAGTCCGTTTGAGGTGTTTCTTGCGCTCACATTTTCGTATTAAGTCTAGTTATCAAAATTTGACATTTTCAAATTTTGGACCTACTGGTGAACAGTAACTTTTACTGCTCACACCAGACCCTAAATGTTTTTATATCGTTTTCGTCGTCGAAACTCGTAAACGTCGTATTTTATTCGTTATAGTTCTGTTTTTAACGATTCTTTCGAGCACGTTCTCGTATTTGAAAGTTTTATTGATTTATGAAGTTTACAAAAAATATAACTTTCTGTTATGAATAGTACTTTTTATAAAAATAGTTTTATAAAAGTATTTCTCGTCGTAAACTCGTAACTAACGTATCTTTTTCGTTATAAATCATTTTTTCAAGTTTCTTATCATTTTGGAATCGTCATGAGACGTATTATTTTTATATAATGTCAAAACCTACTGTCTAAGTGTCGAATTTATACACCCCTTTATTATCCAAGTGTATACTTTTTATAAAAAGCTTATTTTGTGTATTTTTCAACTAGTAGTTTATTATAAAACCCTAATAACTATATGTAACATATGTGATACTTATATTAATGTCCATTAGTCCACATATTTTCCACTTGCCAAAGATTTACAAGTTATTTACATTACTTTCACTTGTAATATATTAAATAACTTTTATAACCCTAATTTATACCAAATCATGTTTATACTTAAACAACATGTTAACATACTTATTCATCCATTATTTCATGATATATATAACAATATGACATAAGAAAAAGTGCATAAATTCATAGACATTAGTAAAAACCCTTTTTACATATTCAAAAGTCCTAAATGGTGATTTAACTATATAAACATCATATATACATAAAATCATGAAAATGAAAAGATAAAGGTTTTAGGTAACCTTAACGAGATGATGTATGATGATGAGAAACAAGTGCTAAACCCTTGTTTAGACTTTAAACCCAAAATTATAACCAAGAAACCTTTGTTTTCCAAGTGAAAACCCTAACTTCTCTTTTCTTGATTAATGCTTGCAAATGATTAGCCAATGCTTGGAAACATCTTAGAATATCTTAGGAATGATGTATGTAGATGTGTATGGGTTGTAGAAAATTTGATATGGATTGTTTGTTGTAGCCTATGTGAGCCGTGGGCTTTAGAGAGCACAAAGGAGAGGATTTTTGATCTTTTTCACTAAGTATTTTGTTATCTATGAGTTACTTGCCTTATATAAGAGTTAGATGGTCAAAAAGGTGCAATAGTTGGTCAAGGAACATATCCATGGTCTTAAGGAAGACTAGTGGTCAAGGAAACAAAGAAACATAGGGTTTAATGGTGTAGAAAATGTACAAAGACCACTTGATGATTTTTCTCTTATTTCTTTGCATCAATTGAAGTAAATCCGGCCATAAGGAGATATAGGTGACATATTTTTGTAATTTTTATGTATTGGGTATAAATGTAGGTATTTGTTGAAGCGTAGAAAAGTTTTGGTGGTTCCGGGTATGCCTAAACGCAATTTATCGCGAAACGTAGTCAATTTACGCAACCAATAAAAATACAATGAACAAAGACCATAATTATTCTCAAAATAATTATTTAATACTTGCTTGATGCAAACGTTTAATCGTTTGATGCCCGTTTACATTGAACGCTAATTTTTGGCGTACGCGATTTAAGTTAACGTTTACGATTTAAAGCAAACGCGTACAAATACAAAAGATACATTATGAATTTATTGACGACGTCAATAACCCTAAAACACGGGGTGTTATAGTCTCCCCCTGTTAGATGAGCCTTGTCCTCAAGGCTTAAGACGCGGCACTTGACGACGGCGCGGTCTTTGAGAACAGATGTGGGTATTTCTTCCGGAATTGATCCTCGCGTTCCCACGTAAACTTAGGACCTCGCTTAGAGTTCCATCGAACCTTGACTAATGAGATGCGGCTTTGCTTTAACCATTTAACTTCACGGTCTATGATTTCTACTGGCTCTTCGACAAAATGAAGCTTGTCATCAAAATGAAGTCCATCCAACGGAATGGCTAAGGGTTCGTCCGCATGACACTTCTTTAAGTTGGACACGTGAAATGTATTATGAACTCTGCTCAGCTCCTCAGGAAGCTCGAGCTTGTAAGCAACGTCTCCAACCCTTTTTATCACCTTGAAAGGTCCAACATACCTGGGATTTAACTTCCCCCGTTTGCCAAAATGTACTACCCCTTTCCAAGGTGAAACCTTCAGCATAACTTGATCTCCAGCCTAAAACTCCATCGGCTTACGCTTCAAATCAGTGTAGCTCTTTTGCCTATCACAAGCGGCTTGCATCCTTTGTTTAACTTTAATGGTTTTCTCGGTCGTCTCTTGACACTTTCGACCATAAAGTGCCTCAAAGGGTGTAGCCTTAATGCTAGCGTGATAACTGTTATTGTATGAAAACTTGACCAATGGCAAGTGTTTAACCCAACCATTTCCAAAGTCGATCACGCAAGTACGTAGTATATCCTCGAGAGTTTGAATGGTTATCCAAACTTGTACCCAAAGCTTTCTGAAGTGACCTCCAGAAATTTGATGCGAATCTAGGATCATGATCACAGATGACCGAGACCGGTATTCCATGCCTCGTTACTACCTCCTTTAGGTACATTCTTGCCAGTTTCTCCATAGGGTCAGTTTCCCTCATGGG
>BQNB010213713.1:0-10042 GCA_026074375.1 Tanacetum coccineum
GTCTATGACAAATATTGGGTCTATATTGAACTTTTGACAGGTTTTTTTTTGGTTGAATTGTAGGTTGCAAGTTATATGTGAAAAAGCTAACGTGCTATCACTTTTTTGCTATAAAACCGCCATATAACTTGTATCGAACCTTGTGCTCTAAAAAAATGTGTCATAAACTCAATTTTATAAACACAAAGCTAAAAGATTAGATTTATAATCTTTTCTAAAATATATATAAATAAGCTAATAAAACGCCATTTTACCTCACATATATAGTGAGTCCTAAATGCATGCATGATCATCCATGTTACACATGATTGCATAATGACATTAATTAATATGAAAAACTAAAACTCTATAGCTAGAAGAGGATAGTAATACCTCTGCCATTTCACCGCATGTTAATCTGTTAGTTTCTTAAACAACACTTCACATATCTTGTTATAATAAGAGGCTATCATAGTAACGGAATTATTCAAGTGTAAAACTGAACTTACTTGTGATGTAGAAGCACACCTCCATCTTCACCCCTGTTAAGTATTACAATAGTAATCATTATTGTAGTATAATTGTGTTGGAGATAACACTAATATCCAAACATTAAGTAGATGTAATCCTACCATCATGCGAGAAGCTGGCATCATTGAGGACTCTTTCTGCTAAAAGCAAGTCATCACAAGGAAGAATTGAGCTTAAACTATTGTTGTAAGGATCTTGCTGGCCCTTAAGTGCTGTACACGTATCACCTTCAAATATGCAAAATTTATAACACTTTGAAGTCACTCTTTATCCACATACTTTGTGCCAAGTGAAAAGGGTGGAGAATGTATAGTACCTCGATAAGAAGTGTAGCCCAAAAAATAGCCAACATAGAACTGTTATTAGCCAACACAACACGATCAATCTGCATTGTTACAATTTAAAAACAATGTGAGAAACTTGAGGATTTGTTTATAGTGAGTAGATATAAAGATGAGTTATCTTGCTCTACTTACATGTGAAGAGCTTGCCTTATCTTAACGACCCTGACAACTGCATGACACAAATGAATATCTAAAATCAGTAGATGAACCATAAAATTCATAATTTTGTCTAAAATTATAAATTGTATAATACGAGCTAGAAAAGCTGAAAGGGACTGCACATGCTAGCCCCTCTAAGTTTTTTTGTTTATTGAATGGATCATAGACTTCAACTGGTTAAAAACTCACCTATTAACGCAATAACGACAACCAAATTTAGCGGGAAAATAACCGTACTCACAATATACCTGCGCTACTTAGCAACACTAAATAAAGGAGTTGCCTTAAAAAAGAGAGAAAAACTGATATAAGGACTAAAAAAAGTGTTTGTGGTAAACGACACTTACATAATACGAAGGCCTAAATCAATCTTATACCGAATTTTCTAGCTTGACGTTGTATATTATCAGCTATAGAGTCAAGCATCCGAGAAGTTAAGTCAAGGAAGCGTGTGGTGCTTAAATCAACACTTGTTCCTTCTAAGTTAGTTCGTGTCATCTTCATCGCTCCAGTTGTATTATATATCGTCATTGATGGCTCGTCAGCTGTATCAATGATAATATCAATAATCTTATTGACCCTTGAATGGAATTTTCTGCTGAAAGCAAGTCATCACAAGCAAGAATTGAGCTCAAACTATTGTTGTTAGGATCTTGATGAAATCCCTCAAGTGCTTTACACGTATCACCTGCAAATCTGCAGAATTTATAACACTTTAAAGTCATCATCTAGATACCTTAAGATTCCATACTGAATCCTCTATTTACTAAAATATGGAAGCAGAACCAAACATACCGCCCATATGAAAAGAAGACTGACTTGTTCCATTTCCTTCCCAATATTCACCAACTAAGAAAAACGAATCAGAGATCTTATAAGATCACTCTTATGTATAGAATTAAGATAAAATAATATATTTAGGTAAATTTTATACCGTGTAAACAAATACAGTGGTTGGACGACTTTAGGGTTTTGAAAAGAAGTCGTGCTCCATATCTTCTTATTTGATTATTTTGGGATAAAATTGTGTGTTGAAAAAGTTACATGATTATCTTCAAAACTAATTATGAAGTATATCTTGAAATATATTTTTAAAAATTTATATATGCCATGTCATCGTTGAGGTGGCGTTGAGTCATTATTTCATATTAATCCAGTCATAGTTAGCCCCATATATAATTATATATATATATATATATATATATATATATATATATATATATATATATATATATATATATATATATATATATATATATAATAGTGGGATTTTCAATGCAGAACCACTTTTTTGTACAAAACCTACAAAACCAGCTTTTTTACTCTTAATGATGCATGATGTACATCATATCAATGCAAGATGGCATTTTTGTAAATATATACACTTATTTTAGAAAAAGAAAATAAAGAAAGGGCAAATCAGGTATTTGTATTTGTCCCTAAAAAAGTGCCAGAAACTAAATACTGATATATCTCCCTGTAAACCTAGATCTCACCCAAAACCAACAACCGCCTCTCTTCTCTCTTTAGATCCATTATTCGACCTCCCTTCTCCTTTTCGATCGAGCAAGCATAAATGGGTATGAGAGAAATTTTAGCTCATAAAAAATTAATCATGCCTTCATATTTTGGATCTCAAAGTCGCTGGAAAAATTAACCGACACCAAACAACACTTATTTTTGCCATTACTATTCATCTCTATAATTTTTCCGGGAATGAGGATTTGTGGTTATCAGCCAAGCAGGAAGAATCACAAGGTAATATTGACTTTTTTTTATTTCTAAAAGGTTCGCGATTTTGTTATGCAACCAAAGATCATGTATACATTTTGTTTCTACGTAAGTCGAGATCTAAACTTGTTTGGCTTTGTTAATTACATAAGATCCTTATTGAAGACAAAATGTTTTTTAGGTTTATGCAGGTGTTACGAGTTTATTATTGTGTTTGGCCTGGTTGGAACAAGAAATGCATAGAGACGTGCACATGACAGATATGTTTCATTGTCTTTCTTGTCTTAAATGCTTTTATTGCGTTATCAAAGAGTATTAAATATATATTTCATTCGATATAGCGTAACCACTTGTTTCAGATATATAGGAAACAAGAACGATAGATACATATATAAAATTTAATACTTGTAAGAAACGTGTCTAAAAAATGACACACCAGTTGTATTTTAAAACAATGTATTTTAGGACTTGCGTTGATCTCTCAATCCATAAAAGAAAATGGAGGAGCCGAGGTAAGCTTCCATGATCTTTAATTTGTATATCATGTATGTACCTGATCTTTCATGTATATATAGACCTTTAGTTACGCTTCACCTTTAAAGATGTATAAATGGTTCATTCTTGTAATCCATAAAATCTGGCACCTTGGCCCAACTAGTAGATAATGGGTACTAGTGTGGCTTCCAATTTTTATCGAGTAGTGGTTCACTTGGGCTCAACCAAATCTATTTCTCTCTGCAAATCTGCTATATGAGTATCTTGCGTGGACAATGCCCTGTTCTTTTTTAGCCCACAAATGATTCTTGCACTTGTATTTTTTTAGCATCGGTATAATATCTGGAATTCACGTTCTATACGCTTAAGGATCATATTAGTTTTCACTTGATTAATCACCAATCCTACATTTAAGTTTTTGCTTGTCAAATCTCACATCTGGAATTAGTAATTCATCTATTGTAAAAACAAATCTATGTTGCACATAATTTGTATTGAATCTGAAAGGTGGTTGGCTTTGCAGGCAGCAAGCTTGCAAGTTGCAGAAAGATACATTGATGCCTTTGGAAAGGTGGCAAAGGAGGTGAGTAGTCATAAGCTCTCTTGCTTCTGATAATTAAACTTCCATTAAATTTACTCATTGCTTACTACCTTTTTTGGTCCATGTTTGCAGAGTACTACATTGTTGCTCCCTACTGGTGCTTCAAACCCTGCCAGCATGGTGGCGCAGGCTCTCAGTATGTTGTAGCTTTGATTTTTAAAGATTGTGCATATACGTTTTTGTCATTTTTAAAGATTGTGCATTTTGTAACTAGTTATCTGCTATAATGATTGTTAACTTGTTACAAGCATACAATAGTTTAGCTTTCGGCTTTACCTTAAAAAGTCTTTTCTAATGTTTTCTAGTTAAAATACAGGTTCATGGGCATTGGGTGAACTCACAAGCCTTAAGCACCGAATATATACAAGTAATATGTCTGCTGATGCATGGATTTTAGATTGCATACACAAATGTTCTCGAAGCCGTGCATATATGTTCAAGATAATTAATGGATGCACTTATGCTTTTTAGATGGTGCACAAATGTTCTCGAAGTCGTGCATATATGTTCTCGAAGCCGTGCATATATGTTCTCGAAGCCGTGCACACATGTTTTTTAATGTCTTGCACATCCATATTGTAATTTAATTGTATTTCATTTGATATCAAAATTTGTGTATTGTATTTAGGTTTTTGCTTTATTATAAATTTAGAGTTTACGTGTATATGTTTATGTTCTTGGTTATAAATTTCAAAGATTAAAAAATGTAAACCATAAACATAAGTGCAATCACCGTTTTAAAAACATAAGTTTGATGTCTAAACAATTCTACGCAAGAAGCATATGTAAATTTACAATATTTAAAAAATACACATATGAACCTTAATTTCTGAAAAACATGTATACTTAAAAAAAGTATAATTTTAAAAACAATTTATTCCGAAAATTAAGGAAATAAAAAAACATTTTTTAAATAAAAAAATTCAAAAAGAAAAATTAAAATGTGTTTTGACTATTATACCCTTTTGAATTAAGAAAAACATTTAATAATATACTAAATTTTATTGGTCTAAAGTGGTTATGTAGGTTCTGTACAAAAAAGTGGTTTTGTATTGAATGGTCCCCTATATATATATATATATATATGTATATGAATATATATATATATTTTTTTGGGTAAAAGGGACTCACTCCGGTAAAATAAATGTATATGTATATATATATATATATATATATATATATATATATATATATATATATATATATATATATAAAAAAATATATAATATAATATATGTGTGTGTGTGTGAGTGTATATATATATATATAATATATATAATATATATATAAAATATATATATATAAATACTATATAAATTAAATAAATATAAATATATAATAATATAATATATGTAATAGTATGTATGTATGTATTATGTATGTATGTAATGTAATATTGTGAGACTTCTTTCAGAACCATTCTTAGTGCGAGAACTACAGAACTACAAAAACATGCCCAAAATAAAAAAATGCACGTACTTCAATAATTGTATTTGCCATATATGTTCTAAAAACAACAATATGTTTTTAAAAAACATAGTTTGTTTCTAAATAATTTGATACGCAATTGGAAATACAAAAAAAAAATTGAAAGTGTGCATAGTATGTCTTATATAGGCGTGCAACAAACAATATTGGCGGCCTGAAGTGTGTAAAGTTTTATGTAAAAGAAGAGGAAGAGTTCATGATGATACTGAAGAACATATGTGGATTCTTACGATTATTAATGATTTTCATGTATTTTTTTAATTTTTAAAAGGCGTGCATGTATGTTATTAGTGTTCGTCAGTTTCTCAGCACTAAATTTCTGAAAGAAAGTTCCTGTATATATATTTTATATGTAATATATAATATATATATATTTATTATATATAAATATATATAATATATATATATATATATATATGTATATACCATATACTAATACATATTACATATAGGTGATATATGTTTATTAAACGTTAACTGTTTCACAATGTTTTAAAATATCCGCTAGTTACCGTTAGACGTGTATAACTAACTTTATACATTTAAATACCAACAAGGGGCTTTAAAGTCGAAAACCAAAGCCTCTAGGACCCCCTAAAAGTTGCAGGCCTATAGAGAATTCTAGAAGGGATTTGTATGCAATTTTTTTGTGATAAGAAAAGGTGTTGATAATACTTGGAGTTATCTATATCTAGGGTTGAGGTGCTATATAAACACCCCATTCCTCTATCTCATCCCACCGAATCTGTGCTAACTTTGGTAGTTCTCATCAAAAAATAAAACCTTTGGCAGACTTTCAAACGACTTATAATATAATCGTCTTGCAATTCCCTAAATAGAAGGGACTACTAGTCCACTAGTTAGGTTGTTTGATTTTGTACCAGGGTTCGATTCCCATTGTTGTCAGTTTTGGTTTTCTTTTTTATTGTTTTGTTCGATCCCTATCTCTATTTAGGGATTTGGGTCAGATTTAGAACAAGCATTAAAAAGTTGTTGTTAGTTACGTGAAGCAACCACTAGCATCGTATCGTGCTCGTGTGACGTGCTGTGTGAGAAACCATTTGGTATCTTAACCACTTCACGTTCAAGATCTGGATCTCTCGTTTATTGATTTAGATTTAGCCAATAAACTAACGGTTAGTTTTTTTTGGTGTGTAAATCTTTAAATATCAAACTAGATCGTGCGTACTCGTAGTAAAATCCTAACAATATGTTATGACAGCATCGTGATCCCCCTTCCCGTCTATCAAGTTTGCTTGGGAGATAGATTTAGTGTAGCTTGGATGGAGGATAGGTGAGAAGTTTTATCTATTTTTTGTATTTGTCTTCTGGTTTATGGTTAGGCTCTTGAAGTTTAACATGAATAATTTTTTCACTTGTGAAACACATGACCGAAGTAGCAGATCAATAGAGGAGCAGTATAATGAGGTTTGAGAATCTAAATAAAACTTTCTACTCTTTAAATTTTAACATTTTGCGTATGGCAAACATCAAGTCTCTGTGTTGATTTAATATGTGAGGGTTGTTTAACTCGTATAGGTGAAAAGGAGAACCTATGATTACTTTTAGGGTTCTCAGGTAATGGAATATGGCTCAAAACACTTGAAAAAAGAAAGTATGTCTATATTGTGTTGTTTTCCTGATATTTATTTATGGCTTTTTAAGAAATTAATGGTTATTTTTTCTTTTGCAGGTATGAGGAATTGAATGTCATGACATACAAATTGAAGAGGCTTTCATGTACGTGTCTGATTTTCTTGGAAATTAGCTTGGATCTGGAATACTGTAAATTGTTGATTAACATTTGGAAGAAGATGACAATTACTGTTTTGGTGTGATTATGAATTTATGTTCTAGACATTCTTTAAGTGTTGTTCCATCTTTTTGGTTTTGTATCTTTTTGGTTTTGTTTAATTTTCGAGCGACGCACAAAACAAAACAAAACAGAGGGCAAGAAAATAAAAGCCCCAACCAAGACCAAATAAAACCAAAGCTACATCGTAAGAGGACAACTCCTATCAACAATAGACCAAGGCCTGGAAATCCAGCAATCTCACACAAGGGGGGTAGACACGCACTGAGCATTCACCCCAAACCTGGACAAGCATTGAATAGAAGGGAAAATTGCATATTTAACTATAGATTACATTGAAATAATCATTTTGGACCACTACCCAAATGATGCAAGTCTATAGTCAATTAACTCAGAAAACAAAGTAACCATGAATCGCATATTGAAAATTTTCAGCAAAGAGTCATTACCAAATACTAATCTGCCGAGCAAACACATAGAAATTAAAAGAAAGCATCAGACCCCGTCTCCACATTACTTCAATTCCTCATACCTGCAGAAAAACATAAACCTAATCAGTTTCTTGAAAGAAGAGAACAAAAAAATTTAGTGAAACAAGACAAATGTTTATAAATTTGGGTAGTGATATCGAGTGTATCTGCTAGCAATTAATCTCCCAATTCAGATATGGTGAAACAAGACGTGAGATTAATCATATAACCAAAAACAATAAGGCACTCCATCAGTACCATGTGGTATGGTTATCTTCCTCACATACGTAACCATAAACGATTTTTCAATAGAAAGCTTTAGGACGAGCTTGTTGCAAACGTTTGCAAAGGCTGAGAGATGCCCCATGCCGTAATCTGTTAAGAGACTGCAGTGTTACTCAAATGAGTCAACCTTTAATAAAACCAACTGCACATTAGCAAGAAATTACAATTGTACTATACAAATTTAAAATATATTTACGCATTTTAAGTACGACTGCCCATACAGTTGATCTAAGACATTCCCCGTCATCTACTAGTGGTAGCCAAGGAGCTCTAACTGAATGGATAATGGTGTGGCCCTGTTGAGGTCCAAACACAAGCAACCCGATCATGTCAATAGCAGTATCAAGATACAACATGTATGCCAAGGACTATCTAATCTCCTTGGCTACTTTGGCTCTTTCCAGTCCAGATGACTTTTTGTACTGCAAAATAGAATCACTAAAAGCTTGTCGATATATATAGTGTATACAGAAATTAAAAATATGATAAAGGAGAAAAGAGTGTATACTTACCTTTCCCCACAAATAGAAAAGATAGATGTCGCTTTACTTGAGCCCACGCATTGTCGTATCTTGGCCTAATGGGATATGGTTCGAAACACTTGAAAAAAGAAAGATTCAATCCATGGCGATAGGTTCAAAGGCCGCGGATTGAATCTTTCTTTTTTCAAGTGTTTCGAACCATATCCCATTAGGCCAAGATACGACAATGCGTGGGCTCAAGCAAAGCGACATCTATCTTTTCTATTTGTGGGGAAAGGTAAGTATACACTCTTTTCTCCTTTATCATATTTTTTATTTCTGTATACACTATATATATCGACAAGCTTTTGGTGATTCTTTTTTTGCAGTACAAAAGGTCATCTGGACTGGAAAGAGCCAAAGTAGCCAAGGAGATTAGAGAGTCCTTGGCATACATGTTGTATCTTGATACTGCTATTGACATGATCGGGTTGCTTGTGTTTGGACCTCAACAGGGCCACACCATTATCCATTCAGTTAGAGCTCCTGGGCTACCACTAGTAGATGACGGGGAATGTCTTAGATCAACTGTATGGGCAGTCTTACTTAAAATGCGCAAATATATTTTAAACTTGTATAGTACAATTGTACTTTCTCGCTAATGTGCAGTTGGTTTTATTGAAGGTTGACTCATTTGAGTGACACTGCAGTCTCTTAACAGATCCTTTGCAAACGTTTGCAACAAGCTCGTCCCAAAGCTTTCCATTGAAAAATCGTTTATGGTTACGTGTGTGAGGAAGATAACCACACCACATGGTACTGATGGAGTGACTTATTGTTTTTGGTTATATGATTAATCTCACGTCTTGTTTCACCATATCTGAATTGGGAGATTAATTGCTAGCAGATACACTCGATTTCACTACCCAAATTTATAAACATTTGTCTTGTTTCACTACATTTTTTTGTTCTCTTCTTTCAAGAAACTGATTAGGTTTCTGTTTTTCTGCAGGTATGAGGAATTGAAGTAATGTGGAGACGGGGTCTGATGCTTTCTTTTAATTTCTATGTGTTTGCTCGGCAGATTAGTATTTGGTAATGACTCTTTGCTCAAAATTTTCAATATGCGATTCATGGTTACTTTGTTTTCTGAGTTAATTGACTACAGACTTGTATCATTTGGGTAGTGGTCCAAAATGATTATTTCAATGTAATCCGTAGTTAAATATGCATGACTTGTGAAGGTCTTCTGTAGTGATAATAACACAACGGCAAGGTTATAGCCAATCGATATAATTATGGCTTATATATGGTTATTATTAGTACATTTCATATTCTTATCAACCATGCCGGCTTCGGTGATTAAAGTTAAAGGTGAAGACATTTTCCCTTCTATTCAATGCTTGTCCAGGTTTGGGGTGAATGCTCAGTGCGTGTCTACCCCCCCCCCCCCTTGTGTGAGATTGCTGGATTTCCAGGCCTTGGTCTATTGTTGATAGGAGTTGTCCTCTTACGATGTAGCTTTGGTTTTATTTGGTCTTGGTTGGGGCTTTTATTTTCTTGCCCTCTGTTTTGTTTTGTTTTGTGCGTCGCTCGAAAATTAAACAAAACCAAAAAGATACAAAACCAAAAAGATACAAAACCAAAAAGATGGAACAACACTTAAAGAATGTCTAGTACATAAA
>BQNB010213716.1:0-10042 GCA_026074375.1 Tanacetum coccineum
ATATTCTAGACCCTATAAATAGAAAACTCAAAAACGAGTTTTAGGTGTGCTAAATCATATTCTCGATACCTAAACCATAAAAGTTAATTTTTAGAGGAGAAAAAGAGCAAAAGAGGTCAAGCAACGCTATTAATTCCATAGGAGACAACGTGTAATTTCTTATACTTTCATAATCATTCAGTTTTTGGTATCATTCATTAACTCGGTTAGTTTACCTTGGCTAAATAATTACTTTTGTATTAATTATGACGTTTGAAGTTAGCCATTGTTATGAAGATCTTAATGTTTGGTTTGTTTATCTCTATTTCTTAATTTATAGTTGATTGCTTGTTTATGTTTATTAATTTATACTTGTTTACGTGCTTAAGTATGCGACCTATCATTCCACTGGGTCTAGTCCTACATATTTAATGCATTGCAACTTCAGTTTTGTTTGGGCTTAGGCTAAGAGTTTAAGATAGCTCTCCATATTGTAATTTATATATCTAGAATCATAGGATCACAAATATTAACCTATCCTTACCTTTAGTTTAGTGAGCTTAGTTAAGCCATAAGGTGACCTTGGTATCAACGAGTATGTTCTTGTTCCATTGGTAATGACTCGGACAGTGGACTACTAGTATATAAAGAGCCGTTAAGCAGTAAGTAGGTAAAGTCTCCATGAGCTAGGGTTTAACAAGATCACCATTTCTTTAATCCTTAAGATAGATTATAATCAACAAATAAGGATGCTTTATGCGGATGTGTTTAATTGTGACAGAATTCTATGTGTCTTGATCTTAGGAAGAAGTAACGCCTAAGTCTTAAGAATGATATGCTGCCTCGAGATAAGTAATCATTGCACTAAATAAACAAACCAATGTTATGATTGGATTAATAATGGTTAATACAGTTTTCTTATATTTGGCTAGACCGCTCTTTTATCTTTTGTTAATTTGCTTGCGTGTGTTTTAGTGCCTTGAATTGGTTTTAGTCACCATAAAACATGTGCTAGTCTCTCAGTCTGAAAACCCCCTTATCCATTAGATTTAGGAATTAACATAGGTTTAGCATAGGTTTAACATATGTTTAGCATAGATTAGACTAACTTAAATTAGAAAAACTAAAGTATTAATAAATTGAAAGTATTCCTCACTTTTAGTGATCGACACCCTACTTACCACAAAACTCCTACCGACCGGGTAAACTGCCTGTTAAAGTATTGTTTTTGGTTAAGTTGGCAAAATATAAATTTAAAAATTGAATCATGATTTACAACCACACAACGACACATTAGAAATCCATTCCTTAATCAAGGTATGTGTTAATTTTATGGGTTCATGATAGAAATTAGGGCATTATGCTAATTTGATTATTAGATGAACCCTAGTCTTGAATTATGATGAAACATGGATTAGAATAATGATTATAATTCAGAATTATTAAAGTTGTGAAGTGTTTGTTTAGAGAATTAAGGTAATTCATGGCTTTTGATGAAGTTTATGCTTTATGATAATTAATAAAGGGGTGTTTGGCTAGAAGTTAAATTAGCACTTAAATAAGCGATTTTGGCTTAGGGCTTAAAGAATAATGACCTAAACATGTCTAATAAGTTGTGATATGATTTTGGTAAAGATTGGGATACCTTATTATGGGTTTTGGGTCTTTTTAGACATGTTTAAAAACACGACAGCAAGGTGTGCAGGATTTTGTACAAACTTTGAAAATCATAGAAAAATAATTGTAGCTCCGTTGGAGATGTGCCTTGCATATCCAGAAAGGTAAAAGGGGCAACTTTTTAGCAAAACTATTTCCAAGTCATGAATGTAAGTTTAAATGGGTCAAAATCAACTTAGTGCAGTAGGTTGCAGAAATTCTGCATAAAAAGAGGAGTTTATAAAAAGTGTTTAAGTATGATTTAGAGCCTTATATGTTTATATTAAGTTGTATAAACCCATTATGTTAAGATACATGAGTTAGCAAGTTCTTATGGTGTTAGTATGATTATATCATGGTTAGGTGCTCGTGTGAAGCTTACGAAATCTAATCAAGACCAAAGGTGAGTAACGGATTTAGTTTCATATTATTAGCATATACATGATATATTAGTGTTGTTTAGCTTCGGATTATAACCAAAGGTTGCCATGATTATCCTGTCATGATTTGGGTTTAGCCGAAATCAAGTCAAGAATAGGATACCCGCAAGGGGTATCGTAGCCAAGTATAGGATACTTGCAAGGGGTATCGTAGATAAGTGTAGGATGCTCATGAGGAGCATCACATATTATTTTTAGGATGTTCACGAGGAGCATCGCATTATGTTTAGGATGCTTACGAGGAGCATCATATCATGTTTAGGATGTTCACAAGTAACATCGCTATTATGAGTAGGGTGCTCACAAGTAGCATCGTAGACAAGTTTAGGGTGCCCAATAAATGCACCAATAATCATTTAGCATACCCAAGAAGTGCACGATATAGAAATCCCATAGAAGCATCCTAAGTGGATGACCCGTGCTTGTATAGTAGCATCCTAAGTAGATGACCCAAGCATCCTAAATGGATGACCATAGCATCCTAAGTGGATGACCATGACATCCTAAGTGGATGACCATGCATCCTAAGTGGATGGCCCATACTTTAAATAGTACTTACGTCCTTCGTGGATGACCCAAGTAAGCAAGCACGATGGTAGAATAGTACCCCAAGAAGAGTACTCATTGACTAGGGAATTTATTACGTAGAATAGGACAATCGAGCATCATCTAGTTATTGTTAATCCTAACTTAAGATCGATTCCTTAGCTTGTAAAGGTTAAGTTACTTTGGATAGATCCAAAACAACTATGGTATAAACTTTTTGAATACTAAAGAGTATGCGGAATCTACTCTTTAATACTTAGAAGAATATCAATAAAACAGTAAACTGTAATGATATTACTGAAAAGCTCTAATATTAATATTATCAATAATATGATTACTTTGTGTAGTACTAGGGTTTACAACCTTGAAGCTATATATCAAAATGTATATAAATGAGAGATATATAAACTACATGCCCCAGGGTCTCCTTTTATACACCAAGGAACCCTAATGAGCTTACAACGCGTTTTCTACTCATACATATTTTTGCCTAATATATCTCATACATATCTCTTTAGCAGTACTAAAACAGACTAACAGTACTAACTAAGTGTAACATCAGAAACTCTTCTAGCAGTAGTAATATTTTATACTGGCAGTACTAATATTACACTAGCAGTAGTAATGACTTAGAACTTTTTCTTCAATCTTGAGCAGTAGCAGTAACTCCAACCAGCGGTTGTAACTTGAACCAGCAGTAGTAACAGTTAAGAATCCTTTTATTCCCAACAATCCTCCCATAAACTTATGATTTACCTCTAAATCATCAAGTTTCTTTGAATTAAACCTTGTTCTCTGAGAGGATCTTCCAAACACTTCATCTTCTTAGTCTTTCAACCTGCATGAATATCTTCCTAAGAAGTTCTCTGGACATCTCATTATCTTCATCCACCAAGAGCTTTGCGACCATCATCAATGTAAGAGTTCCTCTTAACAATGGATACTCCTTCTCTACCAGCATATAGATGTCTATTCCCTTCTCTGTAGACACATGATGCACTCCACATGAATCATATAGCCTCCAAATTAAATCATGAATATGCTTTTGAAGCTTCCATAACTTATCATCTGTATCTGGTTTAAATAATCTCTTCAACTCAACCCATATCTCTCTTTCTTTGTCATTTATTGGTTCTGTTAAATTGAAATTCTCTTTAACCAGACTTCACAGCATCACTAAGTCATCCCTGTCAAATGCCTTCAGCATATCATCAAAGAAGTGATGTACCTCAGTATGATTTCCAACTCTAATGATCTTCCAATACTTTCTAGTACCTTCAGTATAAATCTCCTAGTCAATTATTGGATACTTAGTTTGTAAGGCTTCAACATTCATCCCTTGCTCTAGAACTATTATCATCATTTGTTGTAGCTCTTCTTGTGATAGTTCATCAGCTTCTTTATCTTTTGGCTCTTCAGCTAGTTCTGAGCTTTCACCAGTCTTTTGCCTCTTAGAACTTTCTTGATCAATTTCTTCTTCTGCATCCCTTTTTGAACTTCCAGCTGCTAACTTAAGAAATGCTCTGTCACCTTCACTCTCTATTGGAACATAGGTGTTTACCTTCCTCATTGTTGTTTTAAACAAAGTCTTGATCTCATCAAAGGAATAACCTCTCAATTGCTGCAGTGTATATCCAGCCATGTTCTTCAGATAACTAGACATTCGATTCCTCTTCTGAGCTTTGGTCAGTGGTTTTCTTCTCTGCTCTTTTGCTCTAAGTCTTGCAAAATGTTTCTTTCTTTCATTTATGAGTTCCACAAATAACTTTGACCTTTCTTCAATGGATATCTCTCCTTGCTCTTCTACCTGTAATTTTACAGCTAACTTATAGTCTGCATCCATCATAGCTTGAACATCATCCCATTTAGCAATGTTTGCAGCTTTACTAGCTTCTACTTCTCTTTCAAGTATGGCTTCTTCATCTAACTCTGTTTGAAGTCTCTAAGCTACATCAGCATCATATTCAATTTGATCTTTCTTCTTCTTTGGTTTTTTAGTTTCAACCATCTTTGCCTTTCCCTTATCTTTTGGATTAATTAGTAGAGGAGGTACTCTTACTCTTGTTCTAGACTCACTAGGCTCTTGCATAGTTACTCCTTTAGCCTTTGATTTCTCACTCATCATCTTCATAAGGGTTTAAGCAATAGTGAGGTCTTCATCTTCAATAGGAGTTGTTGTTGTTGTTGTTGTTGGAGGAGTACTTGACTCAACAGTACTAACAGATACACCAGCAGTAGTAACTGGTGCACTAGCAGTAGTAACAGGTTCAGCAATAGTAATATTAATACTGGCAGTAGTAATTGATGTACTAGCAGTATTAACTCCAATATCATGACCATACCTCCCCTGAGTCTCTGAATCCTCTTGAAATAATAAAATCCCTTCATCTTAATCTATTTCATTCCTCCCCTGTTTGGATGCATCCTCTGGATCACCCAAACTCTTTTTTGCAGAAGACTCTAGCCTGGCCTTGAATAATCTCCTCTTGAGTTGTGGGGTTCTTGACTTTTTCTTCTTTTCCAACTTGTTGACTCTCTTCTTTAACCATTTAATTTCTAAAGATTGAGCATCCTTTACATTCTCTAAGTCAAGAACCCTGTCAGACAGTTTTGTATACATACCCATCAATTCCTTAAGTTCAATTCTTTCCTCATCACTTCCAGGTGTGTTAACCCCTGGGAGAAGTGAATCATAGGAAGGTATAGATACCTTGTCAGACCTAGTCTGAGCAATGGTATCCCCCATGGCTTCTTGGTACCTGGGAATACCACTTGAACCAATTCCCTGAGGAAAAGGAACATTAGGTATTGTCGTGGATTGGGTCCTATTTATGTTACTACTACCCTGCTTTGCATCTAAGCTAGTAGCAGTAGTGGCAACCCTTTCCATACTGTCTCCCCTCTCCTTATGGACAGTCTCATCTGCTACAAGGGTAGTAGGTCCACTGGACTGAGATATCTCAGTGTCCTTTCTTTTGGTTTTCCTATGTTTTTTGACCTTTTTGGGTTGAGATGATGATGCAACAACAGGGATTGGTTCTACATGAGATGGTAATGCAGTAGTAGGTGTGTGTTAGGGTTTAGTGGGTTGTCCTGAACCTTCACCCTCCACTACTTGTGATTGTTTCAACACAGTCCCTGAAAAATCTTTTCCTTGCCTTCTCATGTTTGCAAAAACCTTTTTAGTATGAGAAGGTTTATCAAATTCATCATTAAAAACTGCTGTAAGATTTTCAATTTGATTGTTCAAAAATAGTTGTAAAACCTTGGATACATTAAAAATTTTTTAAATTAGTATCCAAGTTTCTCAACATACCATCAAAAATCAATTTAGAAAAATTAAACTTTTGTTTCTTAGCCAAACATATAACTATTGATGCTATATTAGTACCAAATTCATTCCAAGCAGTTGATTTAGAACTTAAACATTGTAAGATGGTATGAATGAGATACTTTCATTGAGGGGAAAAGAAAGATTTATAAAAAGTAAGTTTATCAGAAAGCTTTTCATACCCCCATCAATTAAAGGTTTTCAAAAATCTCAGTATTTGTAAGACAAGTAATACCATCCTCATTATTAAAGTGAAGATCTCTCCCCACAGATGATTTTGTTATTACTATAGTCTTGCCATCAACTTTGGCACATATTTGTGTTTCATTATTGACTGTTTTGATCTTTACAGTAGACCAAAACTGCTCAATATATGACACATAGATAGTTGGACATACAGTTAATGCGTACCTGATAGGACTAACATTAAGAAAATTAACTATCTCTGCAAAATTAGCATTATCTTCTAATTTTTCCAAGTATGCCACCATATTATGAGAATCAGCAAAGGTTAAGTCTGCCATTGATGAGAATTGTGAATGTCAGTGATAAAATTGAGTTAGGGTTTGTAAAATTAAGATCATAAGAGTGTTTAAGAGTGATTACTTTGTGAACAAAAATGGTTTTATAGGGAATTAAGAAAACCCATAGGTGAAGTAACTAACTAATTTATGAAAGACACCCTCAGCAGTTGTATCCCCAACGGTAATGTAGCAAGCACGAACGTGACCCTAGCACATTATCTGTTTTGCCTAGCAACACAACTTTTGCCCAACAATATTAAGTCATGCCAGCAGCACTAACTCTTGAGTTACCAAAATAAACCCCAATTTTATCCAAGTAGTATGTCCAACCCATTCTAATCATCAATCTAATCAAACAACACCTCAGAGATTAAGCATTCTAATGCTAGGAGTTAAAAATTGAAAACGACTAACATCAAGTACTTTTGTGAGTAAGTCTGCAACATTATGATCAGTGTGAATCTTGATCACTTGAATTAATCTCTTCTCATATGAATCCCTGATGAAGTGATGTCTAATCTCAATGTACTTAGTCTTTGAGTGAGTCACTGGATTCTTAACTATGCAGATGGTGCTTTCACTGTCAACGAAAATCTTGGTATTCATGAAGTTGTATCCATAATCCAGCATTTGATTTTGGATCCATAACACCTGACCACAACAATTAGCTGCAGCTACATACTCTGCTTTAGTAGTAGAGTTGGCAACTATAGTTTGCTTTTTTGCATTGCCATGCAATCAATCTACTCCCAAGAAGTTGACAACCTCATGTTGTGGATTTCCTGTCTAAACTTGCACCAGCATAGTCACTATCCGAATAAGCTTCCAAGTAAAATGGTGAGTCCTTAGGATAACAAAGGCCTAATTTAGGTTGACCTTTTAAGTATCTAAAGATTCTTTTCACAACATAAAGATGTGAAACTTTAGGTGTGACTTGAAATCTTCACAACACATCAGCCAAACATTATATCAGGCCCTAGAACTCTGTTAGAGTACATCAAAATCCAAACATTTGATCCTATATAAGTGAACATCCAACATATTCAGCTTACTAGCAGACCTTTACAATGGCGATGAAAGTCTCCATGGGTGTACTTGCTATCCTCACAATTGAATACCAAACTTCTTTAAGATTTCATCCACATACTTATCTTGGCTAATAAAAATCTCATCTTCCTTTTGCATCACTTACAATCCTAAGAAGAAAGTGAGCTCACCCATAGAACTTATCTGGAACTTCTTGTGCATCAATTTCTTATTCTCAAACCCAGTGAATAACTCTTCTTAGTAATCCAAAAATGTATCATCTACATATATTTGAGACTAGTAGAAATATCTCTTTGAGCTTTTTTAATGAACAAAGTCTTGTCTATTATCCCTCTTTGAAATCCATTTTCCAATAAATAGGTAGACAAAGTCTCATACCAGGCTCTAGGAGCTTGATGTAGACCATATAATGCCTTTTCTACCTTATAAACTCTGTCAGGGAACTCTGGATCTTCAAACCCTAGAGGTTGATAGACATAAACTTCCTCTTCAATCTTGCCATACAAAAATGCACTCTTCACATCCATCTAGTAAACAACAAAGTTTCATGAATGAGGCATTGACTAAAGAACAGCCTAAATTGCTTCAATCCTACAACTGGAGCAAAAAACCTCATCAATAATATATTGCCCTTCGTGAGTGTAACCCTGTGTAACTAGCCTTGCTTTGTTTCTAACAACAATACCTCTCTTATCTTTCTTGTTCTTGTAGACCCATTTTGTCCCAATGGCCCTCTTGCCATATGGTAAATCAACCAAAGTCCAAACCTTCTGCAATTTAAACTGTAGAAGCTCATCCTGCATTGCTTCTATCCAGCTTGGATCTGTCAAAGCTTGAATCACCTTCTTGGGTTCTACTTGTGATAGAAAACAAGCAAACAGACAAGTATAAAGGTCTTCATGAGTTTTCCCTTCATAAACAACACTAATAAACCCTTGTTCATTTGTAGTCTTTGTCATTCTCATGTGTATGTACCCATGCCCGTATAATCACCAATCACATGATCAAGTGAATGATCTTTATGGATTCTTGTATTTGGAGTAGAAGGAACTAGATATGTGGTAGTAATGTTGCTCATATCCACTTCCTGTTCATCACCTAAAGGAATCAACAGTGTGGCTTCAAGTGTAGCCATTATATCTCTTAATGAATACATGTCTGGTTCAGTATTAATACTTGGCCCCAGCGTATTATCACCTTGAGTACCTGGTTTAGCTTCTCTTGCTCAATAATCCACTTCTTTACATACAACACCTCATCATCCTTCTTTCTAAGCATCACTTAAGAAAAAGGGTTTGTGGACATCATTACTTACATTCTTTAAAGAAGAATCAAAATAGTGAACCATCTTTCCACATGGCATCAAAATTATTCTTGGCTAGAATCCGTCTTCCTTGCTTGAATGACCTACACCAATACTTTCTTCTGTACCTACAAAATCATTAGAGTTTGTACCTACAACAACTGGCACATAATTCATTGATTTTTTTAGAACATCAATATCAAACAACCACTTTGGTCCATCACCTGCAATAATAGGCTTATCCTCTAAGAACCTAATATGCAAGTTTTCTTGTACTTTCCTAGTTTTAATGTTGTATACCCTAAAAGCCTTACTATTCATTGAGTATCCAACAAAGAATCTTTCATCTGACTTTCCATCAAACTTGCCTAAATAATTTAAGGTATTAAGAATGGTAACATGACACCCAAATGGTCTCATAAAGCTTAGAGCAGGTGTTCTTCCTCTAAAAAGTTCATAAGAGGTCCTATTATGAGGCTTAACTACTAATACCCTATTCTGCACATATCAAACAGTATTAACTGCTTCACCCCAAAATGTAGTAGGTAATTTAGAGTCAGCTAACATGGTTATAGCAGCCTCAATTAGTGTCCTGTTTCTCCTCTCAGCAACACCATTTTGCTGAGGAGTTCTAGCTACACTAAATTCCCTCTTAATGCCTTTATGTTCACAAAACTCACTTATAACGTTATTCTTGAACTCTGTTCTATTATCACATCTGATAATCTTTACTTTCTTATCAACTAGATTTTCTATCTCAGTTATAAATATCTTAAGAATGCCACTAGTCTCATCCTTAGTTGCTAGAAAGAAAACCCAAGTAGATCTGCTATTATCATCAGTGACAACTAGACAATATTTCTTATTCATTAAGTTGTTCATAAAAGTTGGACCAAACAATTCCATATGCAACATGAATAAAGTTTGAGTAATAAAGTTCTGAATCTTGGACTTACAAGAGACTTTGTGTTGCTTTCCTTTAAGGCAACCAACATAAGTTTGGTCATTTTTAAAACATTTTGAAGGTAAACCTCTGTAACAACCCGAGTTTCACGACGCATATGACGATCGCGAGTTTGACGTCATTATAATTATTCTATGAGTTTCCGTGAACGAGTGTCAATATTTAAAATTTTATTTGTCGATAATAAATATTTTCGTATTTTATTATGAAAAATTTGGAAAAGATTTGATAATTTTTATTTTTGACGTTTCG
>BQNB010213720.1:0-10041 GCA_026074375.1 Tanacetum coccineum
GAAAGGAGTGATTTCCTTTATTTGTTGACTATAAAAATAGTCCCTTTCAGTGGTTCATTTGTTGAAAATAAATATTAATACAAACAAAGACTAGTTGTGTAAGAGAAAAGTTCATTTGCATACCAATTTCTACCTACATACTAAGGGACAAATCCTTACCATCCATTTGGGTTTGATCTAATGGTAAGGATTAATCTAAAATTTAATTTGATTAAACCTATTTTCTCTCAACTATATAAAGCATTTTTTTAATTCTTTCAATTTTCTCTCATTTATTTTCAGTGTGTTTTCCCCGCTCTCTGTTCTCCCCACTCCCTTTTCCTTTCCCCAATTGCGTTAATCACCAAACCCTAACTAGCTACCATAGTAATAGCCATCGTCACCTACACCACCACCTGTGCCTCTTCAAATGACCACCACCGTCAGATCCGTCCCACAACAGTTACCTGTCAACGCTGCTGTAGCAAACCCCTAAAAGTGAGTGATCTTAATTTTATAATTAAGTTTATATATGTGATCTCTGTTGCTATGTAGATTATAGGTTAGGTTTTGATCTAATTGTTGTGACAATAGGAGTGTTTGGAAACTAGAATTGGATGTGAAGGAATTTCTTATTAGAGAGTATAACAAAGAGTGTAATTTTAGATTAATTTCTTAAGCATTTACAGAAAATGTAACCACGGTGGTAGATTATCTTCTTTGTCAAAGAGAACCACGCAAGATATTGGTTCAAGTTTGCTAAATTCACATATTTGGTCATTAAAGGCTTTATAGGACTTATTGTTATGGTAATCATTAGAAAGAAAACATGAAATACTGGATGGGGGAAATGGTGCCAAAGTATTTGATAAAATATCTCAATGAATATTAGGTCGGCATAGACATGGTTATAGGTGGATTAGGTCGGAGTTTTTTGGAATTAACATCATCTTTAAGTGATTGGAGATGGTTAACGGTTGTTGACATTGGTTTAGGTAGTCACAATTTAGGTGTTTGCTTTTGGAACCGGTTCACAATTTAGAAATACTCTTCATTAGAAGAAATAACTAACTTTGTTTATACTTGTACCTGTAAATCAGAGAGTCGATATATCAATAGTTAGGCTTAGTGAATTATTTCCATTTCATGAAAATGTTGATAACTGCCAATGCTAAATGTCTCATATGCCCCGCCCTGATTACAATATGTGGAAGGTGATGCTGAGATCATGCTAAATGGCTAATAAAAAGCTATAAAAACTAACTGTGCACTGCACAATGATAGTTTTTTGTATAAAATGTTGTATATATGTTATGTGAAAGCTTATATAAACATACTAAGATTACATGCTGAAAACTGGCCCTCAAACATTAATATCTATAAGGTTAACTGTTTCTTTGCTATCTACTCGTCATTCGGACTATGGTTGGTAAATTGGATTGATCATCCGTCGATGGTAGTGGTTTTTTTTAATAATTTTGTGCTTTAGATATGTTGGTTTGCCAGATTGCTTATTCACACTAGACTACACTCGATTTTATAAACTGCTAGGATGATAACTGGACAACTCGGCAACCAATATGCAGCCACACATACATTTTGGTACAACAACTGTCGTTGATTTGCCAAACATGATTAGAGCTAACTATGTTTACAAACCTATCAACATGGTACTTTATCATTATAAAGAGTGCTGGTAGAAACAACAGCAAAATCTCATATCATGCCTGCAAAAGGATACTGCAAAAACTAAAATCCTGCCTGCAAAAAAACTATCTACGACATATTTTAGCAGCATCTAGACACTATATAAGCGCCAGCCAACCTAAATGAGTATTCTGTAATTTCCTTATTGATTTATAGTCATTTTTAATTTGAGTTATTCCCAGGTTGAGTAAAAAACTGTATGCTTACATGAATCACCTGACTGCTGTAGATGTAGAACCACTTTTCCAGCTATTGACTTAACAACCACAAACCAGAACTTGTATAACAATATAAACCAAACCATATTTGTTGAAGTTGCATTAATAACCATTTGTATCATCATTATTAGGGGTTGACTGCCAAACTAGCTTTGGACAGACTCGTGTAATTGGCGTTCCTTATAACGATAAATATATCGTGCATGAACATGCCACAGTACATGATGGTCATCACGGACTCACGCTTATATGTTTGACTGAAATTATCAACTGTAGATGATATTCTAAAGACTATTAACGTTTTGAGAAAATGGCGTTTATGTGTGCTTCTACCAGTTCCAATGGATGCTTCTCGATACTAGAAAGTTCACATCTTTTTTAACAACCAACTGGTTTATATGTTTTCACACTTGACTTTTTCGTAACATAGTCTTCTTGTAGGAATGTAGGAGTTATGATCCATAACTGTTTGTTCCACTTTTTCTTTTATAAGCTTATGAATATACATAACCTTCAAGAGTATTGACACATTTTAATACTCAAAATGGGTTTTCCCCACTGGCGGATCTTAATAGGGGCAGGGGAGGATCCCGCCCCCTCGGAGATTGTGACAAGTAATGTAAATATTACTTTTTCCGTTTAAAAGTTATTGTTCACTTTTTTATTTTGGTATGTTTAAAATAATTCGCCCTCCCCCCCCTCCCCCCCACCAAAAAAAAATGTTCAAGATCCGCCATTGGTTTTCACTAACCTTGCTTAAACTTTACCATGGTAGCTAGAAAATGGCTTCTTGCACTAGCTGATAAAAAAAGTCCAAAAGAACCTTGATTTTAACTCATGCATCTTTTCACAGGATATATGTTTTTATATATCTTAACATGACAAGTTTAATGACTTTGGTAATGAAGAGGCACTTATATGGCGTTTATTTTTGCATTTTTTTATATGTTTCGTCACTCTATCAGCTTTCTTTATTACCATTACCTTTAAATTTTATAGCTTTCACCTATGAATTTTATCAGTTTATCAATTCTGTTTTTGATGCTTTGACCACTTTCATATTTTAATATATCCTAGCTTTTCATAATGCTGTCTTACATCCAAAAGTGTTGTCACAACTAATGGTACTAGCAATCATATGTTGTCACCTTCCTTTTAATTATTTAATGTTTTGTTGCTTTAAGTTGTTTAAGATATTTTAATTTGATCATTTGTTTTGTAACTGATTACTAATATGCAATATTTTGAAAACCGGATCTCTAATCGACCCGGTCGAGTCACCGGGTTACCAGTTCAACCCGGTCTTGCACAACAACAAAAATAAAAAAAATATTTTCACTGACACAAAAAAAGTATATATATAAACCACCGAATGGTAGTTTCCAGTAATATTTTGTCTTCTATTTCTTAGGCTCTTCTGAATTTTGTTGGATGTGTTTGAAGCAGCTTGTGACATTGCTAGAGAATACAAAAGTTGAATTTTGCAGGATGTGTTTGAAGCGGCTTGCGACTTTGCAAGAGAATACATCAGTTTGCTGTGGGAAGACTCGAAAAAGATGCGTCTTATAGTGAAAACCGATATATTTGTGCACATGAAAGAATTTCTCAACCATAAAAAATTTCGTTTCGAGCTATATTCGGTGCTAATGGTATACTTGTTTTGTGTGATGAAAACGAAATAGTAAAGATACTTCTTTTAGTTGTTCATAATTGAAACGATACTTCTTTTATCTTTGTAACTCAATCTTCAAATAAGCTTCATCTTTTTATCCCGTGGCGAGATTGAGTATTGTTAATAAATTTATCATGTGGTAATCAGTTACACAACTTTGGTAAGTATGTTGCTTTACTGAATATCTCGGCATCTATTATCTCTGACTTTGTATCACTTGTGATATTTGATAAACAAACAAGTATGTTTTTAGCCTTTAATATCACATGAGATATCGTTGACAAATAGCAACCATTCATAACATATCTGATAAAAAGTTTAACACTTAAAAATGCTCCGTCGCAACGCGCAACAGTTGTCACCATCGTTATATGACATGTGTGTCTGATATCACTTGTGATATTTCATAAACATGGTTAATGTCTAATATCACTTGTGATATGCTAGAAACAAACAAGTAGGTTTTTTAACCTTTAATATCACTTGTGATATTTCATGATTTGTATATACTTTTATATATTATTATAACATATGTGTTTTCAAATATTTTTATACTTTTTCAGACACAAGAAATGTTTTATTGTCGGTTCAGAGTTGCTTAAGAATGAAACTTTGCTCAAAACTTGTGTTCTTTTACTTTTTAACATGTAATCAATGTTATCTATCACTTGTAATATTATACTCTTAGTATGAACAAAATGGTTAAGCCTCTTTAGGTGAATTTTTATTTTTCTTAAAATCAATGCTAAATTAATGCAACACTTGTTTGATTTGAAAATACGTCAAGTTTTATTTTTATAGTTTACTTCCTTTTTATTCATTTTGATATTTGTAAGTGGCACTTATTTATCTCTTGTGATATAACACTCTAAGCAAGATGAAGAGTATTTAAAATAGCGTTATTAGTCACTTAAAGAGTAATATTTTAGATGTGATAAAGTAATATAATGTAACATTAATTCTGGTGTTCTATATATGAGTAACATCACAAGTGATAAAGTAATAGAATGTACCATTAATTCTGGTTTTTACATATAAGTAATATGTGGTGATAAAGTATAAGTAATGTACAGAGTGATAAGAATAAGTTAAATATCACTGTGATAAAGTAAAGTATTATCGCGGTATTTGTAAAGTGTCACTTGTGATCTCTTGTGATATCACACTGTAAGCAAGATGAAGAGTATATAAAATAGCGTTATTAGTCACTTAAGAGTAATATCTTATGTGATAAAGCAATATAATGTGACATTAATTCTGGCGTTCTACGTATGAGTAATATCACAGGTGACAAAGTAATAAAATGTAACCTTAATTATGGTTTTCTTACATATAAGTAATATCACAGGTCATAAAGCAATAGAATGTAACATTAATTCTGATTTTTCAGATATAAGTAATATCACAAGTGATAAAGCAATAAAATAAGCAAAAGTAGACATCATTCATGTCTGGCTATATCACCTGAGTTATTTAAAGTGAATAATTTCATATTCTATTACTTTATCACGTGTGATATTACTCTAAAATGATTACGACAGACCATTTAAAAACTTTTCAACTTTGATACAATGTTATATCACAAGTGATAAACAAGTGTCACTTACAAATACCAAAATGAATGAAAAAGAAGCAAACTATTAAAATAAAAACTTGACGTATTCTCAAAATCAAACGAGTGTTGCTTTAATTTAGCATTGCTTTGAGTAAAGTTTCATTCTTAAAAACCCTGAACCAACAATAAAACATTTCTTGTGCTTGTCTATTGTGGTGAAAGACACAAAAACCATCTACTAAAGTATAAAAATATTAGACACATAGATGATAATATAAAAAAATGAGTAAATTGCATAAATCGTCCTTAAAGTTTGTCCAAATTGCATGTTTAGTCCTAAACGTTACGAAAGTGCAATGATCATCCATGTGGGAAACCTTTGGTGCAAGGATCGTCCCTGTGAGGAGACCTTTGGGGAAACCTTTGATGCAAGTATCGTCCCTGCAGGGACGATACTTACACCAAAGGTTTCCCACAGGGACGATCCTTGCAATTTCTTAACGTTTGGGACCAAACATGCAATTTGACCAAACTTTAAGGACGATTTATGCAATTTACTCTAAAAAAATATACAAAGCAATAAAATATCACAGATAATACCAAATGTTAAAAAGCATACTTATTTGCTTCTGAAATATCACAAGTGATATTAGACATTAACTATGTTTATGAAATATCATAAGTGTTATTAGACATGTCATTATACGTTTATGAAATATCACAAGTGATATTAGACATGTCATATAACGAGGGTGATAGCGGCCGCGCGTTGAAATTTTTATGAAATATCACAAGTGATATTAGACATGTCACAAGTGATATTAAACATATCATAAGTGATATTAAACATTAAATATGTTAATGAAATATCACAAGTGATATTAGACATGGCATTAAATATGTTTATGATATATCACAAGTGATAATAGGAAAATAAGAAGCTCGACGGGGTAAGCAAGCCAAACCTATGTTGACCCATTAGCCAACTAAACCATTTGTTTTGCCACCTCTAACTCCAACAATCAAACCGGCTCCATTCAATAACATTTCAAACCCAACCAATTTCAATAGGTCAATAGACATCTATTTTTTATACAAGTAACAATACTCAAACGTCCTTGTGATAAATTTATATTTGTTAATACAATATATGTAATTACAAGTCTATGTTTTTTATACAAGTAGACATCCTGGTATCCTACGTCAGGGTCTATGTTTTTCAATGTAACTAATTCTTTTGTTTTGTACTTGTTTTCTGAAAGAATAACAGTCTGACAACCAACAACATCCACTGCAATTGTCATATGTAGGTTCTTGATTCCAGCTACTCATCAAGTCTCCACCATTGATGAAGACCATGAGCTTCCTTTAAATCACCAGCATTCTTCAAATTTAGTGTCAAATTAGCCAACGGAAAGAGATGAATTGGTTCATGTAATACCTTCCCAATTGCATCCATAAACAAACCTGCAATAAAATGTTGTGCAGCCACACGTTCGACTCCCTTCACCCCTATATTACCCATCTTTACTCTATGCACATAATAGCCTGAACATATATGATCACGCGGATTCACATATAAACATGGGACCCAAGCTACCAAATCAAGAAACGAGTTATTTGACCCATTATTTTTCTACTGGTGATTCTCTTTAGCCTTCACAGCGATAGCTAGTCCTGTTGTCACAAAACTACTGGCAATTATGAGCCCACATTTGACTTTCTTGTTCTTTATAGTCTCAATCGGCGCTGAAACGAATGGTGGACTGAATAGATCGGATTCGAGTAAAATCCCATTTTTAATCATGTTCTTACCCGCAAGCGTGGCCATTGTTGACCCAAGTGAATGACCCACTAACCAAATATTAGAATTACCAGAAGCTATCAAGTTCCTAACAACTTGAATAGCGATCTCAAATCTTGATGATTGATGTAATATTTTTCTGACAAAATGAAGGTCTAGAGTGAATGCATCACCTTTTGTTAATGTCCCTCTGAAAGCAATGATATGTGTTGGGTTGAGTTTGTTGAAAGAGTGTTGTGGTTTAGTAATGGGTCAGGTTTGAATCTGTAAATGGCGCCAAAGATGAACGAGTCAGCATCGTCTATGGGTAAAGTTTGCACCTCAAATTTGAAAAAGTTCCACCAAGGAGGAGCAAGAGCTTCTGGTCAGTGGCGGCTTTCTGGCGGTCTCGTTGCATGATGTATATACTTTGAACCATGCATGCTGCAACCGACCTTCTATGATCCACATCAGTTCTGAATTGGAAAAGCAAGTATTAGTCTATTACTATTTCTATGTATTTTTCATATTGATCTACTGTGTTTAGTGAAATGCCGTAAAGTAAGAAACGAATAAAGTGTTACAAGTCAACACTAGTTAGGTGTAACGGCCTTGAAAGGCGACAGGTATCCCTTTCTAAAGACATTGTGTATATGTTGTCCTTTGTGGTTTGTTCTTGTATTAGTCAAAAGTTAACTATGAAGCATACAAACATATAGAAACAAATTAGCATATATTTAAACAAATCAGCAAAGTTATACCTCCTTAAGCAACTCAGAAACCAGTTTCTTCAAATGATGTAAACGGTGAGGGAACATTGTTTTCTTGAAAATGTATAAACAAGTATCAGTAACTTTGAAAACAAAAAACAAACAGATTATACAAATTATAAAAAAAATACATTATAATACTATCTACCGCGGTTTGATAGTTCAAATATAAACAAGTTCACTAGTCACTACATCATTATGCACTTGTTTTTAAGTCAAGTACAAGTAGCATCCCTTTGAAAACAAGAAGAAAATAATTTGATTTAATAACATCACCATTATCACATGTTGTTATTTCCAAAAAAATATATTAAACCTATTATAAAATGAAGAACAAAGATTGTTTCAGATATATAAGCTATTTTGCGTTCCTTCATATTAACACAGTGGCTATTTATTCAATATAATTTCACATAAGTTGTCCAGGTCAACCACACCAGATTCTGTTTTGATCTATCTTAATAAAGCAGCTTTAATTGCAATTTTGGGTGTCCCCTTTTGTGTCAAAATTATATTGACTTCATTCTCGAAGTTTTTGGACTTGAACTAAGTGGCGGAGAAATGCTTAATGATATAGACCTTGCAAGGGAACCTGAACTTGATGACTAGTATGACGAGGATGAACCCGACCTAGTAATGTTCTTTTACAAGTTATTAGTCCAACATTGTATCACAATAAGTAGATAGAACGAATGTTTACATGGTTAGTTTTTTTGCCTTTGGCTCAATATCTTTCGTTACAATATGAGTTCTTGTGAAAATAATCGTAAGTGTTAGTCGGTATAAAAAGCTACTCAAATGAATGTATAAGATAACCAAGCCAAACAAGTCGCTAACTCGGTTTAAAGATGAAAGCTTTAATGTCACACCCCCAGACGGGGCCTGGACGGAATACGTGTCCGAAGGCGTGACTTTATTGAGCATCTCAAGTACAAAGCATAAAGAACGACCTCTAAGGGTACGTTTCAAAAATAAACATCGATGCAAAGTTTTAACATAATAATAATAAGTTTTACATCGATTTAATTTAAAAGATTCAAAGTTAAAATGCGGAAGCTTAATTAAGTTCAACAACGGTATTTAAAGACATAGATAAATCTCTGGTAAACCGGTATAGGCAAATAGACTTCACATAAGTCAATCAACAGCATCCATGCTAAGCACCTGAGAAAAACATGCTTAAAACGTCAACATAAAGTTGAGTGAATTCATAGGTTTAGTTCAAACGATTCATAAATTGGTTCGTTTTGAACCACTTTTTTCCAGGATCGGTTGATTTACTAGTTCCTTGTTGCATTTTTGTGTTTATTTCGTGATTTGCACGGTTAATTTGTACAAATTTTAGATCTTTTGGTTAGGCTTTGATGTGTAGAGAGAGGTGGTGTGTGATGTGTGTGTGTTTTTTTTACTGAAAATGGGGGTAGTTGGGTTGATTTACATATTTATATTTTTAGTCCTCGGTCATGTTTTAAAACTTGGCAATATTGGCCCCTCCGTGTTTTTTATCATTTGATCAAATCCTATGTAATCAACGATACAGATCTATTCCTCAGTATGTGAGGAAAAAGTGGTCCTCAAAATAACTCAACTCCTAATGTCATATTTGACATGTAGCACAAATCTTTTCCATTTATAAATGACAGGTACGATTAATTAGTGCTTAATTTTAGGGAGTTGAAACTGATAAGATGATTTCAAATTAACACTGTATCCTTTTCTTATTTGTGAATTTATTGTATTTTTTTTATTTAAAAGGAAACAAATGTTCATTTCTGGCATTATAAGTAAACAATATTTCATGATCCTAAAATTTATTGTGTAAACAAAACGATTCAAGTTTGAACTGCAGCCAAACCCTAAAATGTTGATGCGGGCCAAGCGATGTTATTTTTCAAAACTTAACCCAAGCATGTATGTAGCTTGATGTTATTTTTGTTTTTTGTTTTTGTTATAGGATGATCAAAATTGAGCAAGTCTTTAACTGTGTTATACCTTATGTACACGATGTTGATGACCGTAACATGTATAAAAACGTGTATAAAAAACGTGTATAAAAACGTGTGTATAAATATGTGTATAAAAATGCGTATAAAAACGTGTATAAAAAACGTGTGTATAAATATGTGTATAAAAATGCGTCTTAATATGTGTGTATAAAAAAGTGTATTAACTTTAAAAATAATTTGAAAAGAAAATTTAAAAATAAAACTTTTTAGTTAATTAAAACGGCCGTTAGTATAAAGGACTAACGTTGTCACAATATAACTAAGAGTATTAACGATTGGTTCAAGTTCAACATATTAATTTTCAGAAAGTACAAGGAAACAAATGTTCATTTCTAGCTAGGGATGGCAATG
>BQNB010213722.1:0-10041 GCA_026074375.1 Tanacetum coccineum
TACCCAACAATAAAACCTTCATCAGCTTTTCCCTCAAATTTTCCCAAGTGGTCACTGGTGTTAAGTATGGTCACAAGACACCCAAAAGGTTTGAGGTGACTGATGTTGGGAACTTTCCCAGACAATAGTTCATAGGGTGTTTTGTTATGGGGACGAGTCACTAGAACCCTGTTTAAAACATAACAAGCAGTACTAACTGCTTCTGTCCAAAACATGGTAGGAAGCTTAGAGTCAGCAAGCATAGTTCTTGCTGCTTCTATAAGGGTTCTATTCTTTCTTTCAGCAACCCCATTTTGTTGTGGGGTTCTGGCATTACTATAATCCCTTCTAATCCCCTTTGACCCACAGAGTTCAATTAATTTAGAATTTTTAAACTCTATCCCATTGTCACACCTTATAGCTTTAACCTTTTTAGTTAACTGGTTTTCAATAAAAGTAATAAAGTCCTTAAGGATACCATATGTTTCATCCTTAGTCCCCAAAAAGAAAACCCAAGTAAACCTGCTAAAGTCATCTGTAACCACCAAGGAGTAGTACTTGTGATCAATGCTTCTGATGGAAGTAGGACCAAAAAGGTCCATGTGAAGTAACTGGAGAGGAGCAGAAATGGTGCTCACAGCAGTGATGGCCTTGTAAGAAGCCTTGTGTTGCTTTCCTTTGTTGCAGGCAACACAGTTGTGCTCATTTGTGAAGAGTTTGGAGGGTAGCCCATTAACTAAACCATGCTTTGCCAGCTTGTTCATGTTTTTGAAGTTCACATGAGCCATCCTTCTATGCCATTTTGTAGACTCATCTAAGGATGCTTTTGCCAGCAAACAAGTGACATCCCTTTCAGGTTGGATTTCAGACAAATTGAAGCAGTAGAGATTGTGCCTTCTCAGAATCTTAAGAACCACCTGACTATTCTTAGGTAGTGGAAACTCCTTTGAGAGAACAAGGCACTCCTTATAAGTGAAAAGAACTTTGTTCTTGGTATCACAAATTTGTGATAAAGAGAACAAATTAAAGTTTTGAAGCTCTTCCACATAATAAACATTCTCAAAGTTCAGGTTGGAAGTCCTTATAGTGCCTTTGCCAGTGATTTTTCCATCTCCACCTCCAAAAGTGACTGTACCTCCTATAATCTTCACAAAGTCATCCAATTTCTCCTTATTACCTGTCATGCTTCTTGAACAACCACTATCTACAATTCCTAAATCTTTATTCTTATGAGGATTTTCCTACAATTAACAATACAAGAACAACATTAGTATACATAGGAGACCCAAGTCATTACTAACTTGGGTCTGCCTTGTGGATCATTAAGAATTAAACCATGTAGATTAATGAGATCCACCATTGTTCTTGGATCCCCAATGCATATTTGGCTTTTTAATTCTCCAAGAACAACCTGCTGAGGTCTTAACAGCAGTACCCCATCGTCCCTCATCCATATACAGTTGGTTATAACAGCCAGGCCTATTAAAATGCTAAAAATATTGGCTTGTTGGTCTAGTCATAGGTCTAGCAGCATGATTTTTCCAACCAGCAAAATATGGCCTACCAGCATTAACTGATGCTGGTCAATGCCTACTACCAGCATTAACAGATGCTACTCGAG
The DNA here is from genome assembly GCA_026074375.1 of Tanacetum coccineum. Lineage (NCBI taxonomy): Eukaryota > Viridiplantae > Streptophyta > Magnoliopsida > Asterales > Asteraceae > Tanacetum > Tanacetum coccineum. Next base: position 1,601 of record BQNB010213722.1, read on the forward strand.
GAACAAATAAGGGAATATTTGCTACATTATGCCACACAGGTTTATTATTCAATCCCAACTGTTTCTCATAGAAATCACAATCTTTAATCAAATGAAACTTACTACCACAAACAAAGCATGTCTTAGAACCAAAAGAATTGTTTTTACAATGACTCCTATTGATTATTCCACTCTTATTACATAAATTCCTAGGAGGTTTTACATTCTCCTTAAAAGAAAAACTAGGATCATCATTGGTGGAACTTGGTCTTTGGTCAGCAGTCTTTGACACATTCTGGTTATCAACTGAACTAGAGGCAGAGGCTAGGAGTTCATTGGTCGTGGTGCTTGGGGACTTGACACTTGAAGTACAAGATGCAAAGTTAGTGGTCTCTGAGTCTGAGGACTTGTCACTATTATCACAAGAGACAAAGTCATTAGATGCAGAGTTAGTGTCAATTTGAGTATGGGACTGAGAACCATAGGTAACCTGTGTATCATCAAGGTCAGGCATGTTGGAGGGGGGCATGAAAGTTCCTGTTATAGGAGGAGGAACAGCATGCATTCCAACAGCTTGGACAAACCTGTCATTGAGGGGTGTCCCTTCTACATCCTTAGGTGTGGGGTCAAAGATGCTAGGGGCAGAAAGATCAAACACCTCATCTGATCCAAATGTGCCTCCATATCCTAAACCAAATTTTGTTCTAGAGGACATGGAGCTATTGATCAGTTTGACCAGGTTTTTGGAAGACTCCGTCCACTTGTCAAACCTTGCCTCAGACTCCTTAAGTTTAACCTGAGCAGTTTGTTTTTCAAGGGTAGCCTGAGCATTCAGTCTTTCAACATATTTTAACATGTTTGTTGTGTTTCCTAATTCAGCAGTTAATATTCTAATTTTTTTCTTCTAATGCTAGCTGATTACTTTGATACCATCCCTTCTGTTGTTGTAAGGTGTGTAATGAACTTTTATATGCTTGAACCTAGATATAACAATCGTTATATTGAACTTCTACATTATCAAATTCCTGTTTAAGTTCTGCATATTTATGTTCACAACCAAAAGGGCAAGTATGTACCTGAGAAGATATACCCGTAAGGGCAAATTCATCATCAGCATCAAAGACATCATTAGAGATATTAACAGCAACATCACCAGTAGCACTATCAGCAGCAACATCCTCAGCTCCAGCAATCATCCCATATATATGTGCAGCACCATTTTCCACATCTTCACCTTCATGGTCTGACCAGTTCAACATTGAATCAACAGACAACAAGGCCTTGGGTTCTTCTGACTTTGTTGTAAAGATCACTCAAAGCTTAATAATCAAGACCACGCCTTTGTTTTAGCAGTGTTGGCCATCATGTGGCCATGTAGGTGGAGGAGTGCTCTTGAAAAATTCATGTTACAATTTCATTGTCTGGCTTTGCTTGCATCTGATGAGTTGACCTATATCTGAAACCTGTCATAGCCCTTATGTAGACCCTCTGATTCAGAAACCCTAAATTCCAAAAACTCCTACTTTAGCATAGACTTCCTCGTTTTCTTGGACTCATCATTACCTCCAAATCTGGCTTTAACAGCCAACCAGATGTCCCTTGCATCATCTAGATGATGAAAATTAGCTATGTGATCCTCAGGAAGAGACTGAAGAAATATTGGTCTTGCTTTTGTCTCTCTTTGAACAGCAATGTGTTCCTCAACAGACATAGGAGGAAGTATCATTATATTACCTTTTGAATCTCTGCCTATCTTTTTCTTGCTGTTTCCATGTAAAACAATGTTCCACAAGTTGTGATCACTATTCATGATCCAATACTCCATCTTCATGGCCCACGTCTCATATTCTTCCTTCTTTAAGTAAGGAAATTTGGCATTATTGTTTGAGACAGTGGTTGTGTGATATTGTTGAAGTTGCTGAGACTGGGTAGTTTGTGAGGTTTGAGTGTGATTTGGAGACTCAAAGACTGGTTCAGAAGTTGACGCTGAGAACACAGGTTCAGTTGTTGATGGGAAAGTGAATGTAGATACTGATGGTGATGGCATAGGGTATGTTTGTGATGGATTTTGTGAAGACATTGTGAGGTTTTTATGAGTAAGAATAGTAAAGTTTCTTTAACAGAGGCTCTCTCCAGGCTCTGATACCACTTGTAGGTCCAGCCCTAGATAGATCTTTACGCCTGTTGAGGTTGTAGAGCACTTATGTAATCACAAGCAACTCTAAGAGAGACTCTAACAAATGAAACTATTGTTTACGCGGAATATAAACAACAGAGTTAAAGAATTACTAAAAACAACGATCCTCTATGGATCTTTTCTATTGATAATTAAAGTGTTTTTCTGATCGATGGTTTCATCTATCACCATAAGTTTCTTAAATACACATGAAACCCTAACTACTTGTTTCCTTAGGACTCGCTAAAAGCTAAAGTGATAAGCGTTATCACTTCCCAGGATATCTCATGCATATCCCTATCACTAACTAACTTTAACTGAAACCCGGAGTAGTAAGCATAATACTACTAGGACTAATATTGTACTACCTACCAGCAGGAATAACTTTTGTTCTGCCAGCACTAACTATAACATTATCCTTACCAGTAGGAACTACATACCTACCAGTAGGAATAACTTTACTCTACCAGTAGGAACTACATACCTACTAGTAGTAACTATCTATTACAAAGTTCCTAACATTATCATACCCAGTGCCTATGTTAATCCTTGGAGTATTATCCTGATTTGCTCTACTAGTGTTTGATGAAGTTCTGAGGTTGTTGTTGGTAGGTTTGTAGATTTTCTTGAATGATATAGAAATCAAAGCCATGAGTTTATCAATCTCCTTCTCCTTTGAAAATGCATCATCTTCAGCAACCATTTCAGGTTCTTGATCATAAGTGGGTGGAGGAGAGTTGACAATTGCTTTACCTCTGTTTCTGGTAGTAGCTTGTTGTGATCTGATTGAGGAATTGTGAGTGTAGTGAGTAGGATGGTTTTGAGGATGGTAAACTGGTTTTTGTTGAGCAACAAGTGCAAGTGGATTAGCAGTACGTGCTAGTCTTTCAGCTCTTAACTCATTAACTTCATTCTGGTGTTGCTTCAAAATGTCAAAAAGTTTATGGTAGGAGACAGTCTTCAACTCTTGACTCTGCTTAACAAGTGTCACAAACCTTTGCCATTCTAGTTGTAATTAAAGTAAGAATTGGACATTCACTTGATGATTGGTAACATCACACTTATTTTTGACAAGCTCATTCATTATCTTGTAGAACCTTGAGTAATACGATTCAAGTGATTCACTATCCCGTGATGTGAGTTTTCCAAACTTTCAATACAAATTGGTTTCAAGATCTAGAACATTGATTGATTCGCCTTGTTTCAACCTTTCAATAGCTTTCCACATCTCACATGCATTTGGACAAGCATCAACTATGGAGTAGATATCATTATCTATCCCTATGAGAATTATCTGAACAGCTTTAGCTTTAGCTTCCAGTTGGTTCCTTATGTCTTGTGAAACATTCTTATAGTTCTCCATGTACCCTTTTGTAGTGGTTTCTGAACTACCTTCTGCAACTGAAACAGTCTTCTCAGTCCATTTGAATTTGTAAGGTGGATTCTGAAGACAATAGTGGATGAGTTCATTATTAGGTTTGGTGTCGATGTATCTATTGATTCTGGATTTCCACTGAACGTAGTTACCAGGTGCTAACATTAGTGGACGTTCTTTACCTCCTGCTTCCATGATAGCATTGTGAAGAGCATTTGATGTTTGAGTTTGCAAGTTGTTATTGGTATTTGACATTTTGATGTTGTTATGAATGGATATCGGATCTTAAGTTTTATGAAGTGATTATGATTGTGGTTTGTTATGGAATTCTAGTTCACGGGATTTTACAAGTCTTGATTAAACCGAGAAAAGAAATGAAACTTTCGCGGGATTTTACTAATCAATAAGAAACTGTAAAATGAAGTCAAAAAGTATAATTTCTGATTTTACCTAAATTGCCTTAACCGAAATTGGTTTTTAGCTTGGATCAAAAATGAAATTCTGTTCAAGTATCGAAAATGGCAATAAACTTGTATAATTCCCCTAGTGCAAATGGTATAATTCACCCAATGCAAATGGTATAATTCACCACTGGTATAATTCACCCAATGAAAATGGTATACTTTACCGTATAATTCACCCAGTGCAAATGATATACTTCACAGTATAATTCACCTAATGAGAAGTGTATAATTCACCCAAGAGAAGTGTATAATTCACCTAGTAGAAAAATGTATAATTCGCCTAGAGTAAATGGTATAATTCTCCTAGTGTAAAAACTGGTATACTTCTCCTAGTGTAAAAACTGGTATACTTCTCCTAGTGTAAAAAACTGGTATACTTCTCCTAGTGTAAAACACGTATAATTCGCCCAGTGTAAAACACGTATAATTTGCCCAGTGTAAAAAGTACAAATTTTCAAACACAAAAAAGACACACTTTTTGGTGATTTCTTTTGCACAACTAAGCAAATCTATGAAAGTCTTAACAAAAAAATGTAAACTTTTTTATTTTTGAGACGAAATTTTTTTCACTTTTTTTCAAGATTTTTGAACGGTTTTTTCAAAAGCAAAAACAAGAAAAACTAAACCAAGATAAGCTATAACAAACTACTTAAAAACTAGAAAATTAAGATGAAAGTAAGCTTTAACAAACCGTTCTTGAAAGAAACCAAAATAAGCCTGAAATAAGCAAAAAATAAGCCACGGTTTGGCTTGTTTTCACTCGAACCATAACAAGAATCACCAAAAACCCCTTGGCTCTTGATACCACATGTTATCCTTAATAACTAATCCATAACAAAACTAATAAGCATACCAATAAGCTTAAATAAGCCACGAACCAAAGAGAAAAAGAAAAAAAAGAGAAAAAATTTAGAGAGAGAAAGCTAGAGAGAAGGAAGAGAGTTGGATGATTATCATGTGAGAAATGGTAACCAACACCCTATTAACATGCTAGGAGGGGTCTATTTATAGTCCAAGCCACATACTAGGCGTATGGACTTGCTTACTTGTGTCGGGCTTGGTTTGTGTTGGGCTTTAGCCCGAAACATGGACAATATTAGCTTAAAGTCCAAGACCGTTAAACCCGACTAGCCTATTACAATACAAGACTAATTATGACTAAGACGACCGGTAACATTCTTGTTCGACTTATATAAAAATAAGGCTAACAAACTATTTATTTTACCTTTGTAAAAAACTATTTATACATATACTTACACTCTGCCGATAAGCCATAATTTAGGAAGTGATGATGTGGGGGTGACGTTTGACCCAACTTGATCTTGTGATGAACCAGTGACATTCTCCACATGATCCTCGTTATCTTCGTGAACATCTACTCTTTCATCACTCAATATATCTAGGCCCGAGCACCATTCATCTGCTTTGTCATTACCGTGCCCACCTATACTATTGCTGCATGTTCCTATTGGACTATGCTCATCTGCTATGTCGCTACCATTCCCAGAAGTATTGTTGCTTCCTCTTCCTATTGGGGTACCTACAACTCGTATGTCCTTATCGTTCCCGCTCGTACTGTTGCTTCCTCTTCCCCTTGGGCTCTATTCATCTGCTATCTCTCTACCACGCCCAACAATACTATAGCCACCTCTTCCTCTAGGTGTTGATCTGCTAGTAAGTGCCTTATAAGAACCTCTGGATCGACCTTTGAAGTTGGGCATGATGGAAAGGTGTCACCTGAAAAATAAATTATACATTATTACGACATATTGGATTATAATAGACTATGCATTATTACCTTGTTAAAATAATCAAGAAAAATAAACTAAACATTGTTACTACCCATCATAAGAAGAAGAATGATTAGACGAATAAACATAAAGTATACATTGTCAAGCAAGTATACAATGTCAAGCAAAATAATCTAAACATTGTTACTACCCATCATCATCATCATAATGGTTTAATTAAAAAGATAAAGTATACATTGTCAAGCAAGTCGATAGTAATTATCTAATCTACCCATCATCATCAAAATAATGATTAGACGAATAAAGGTCGATATCATGACTTGAATCATCATCAGAATCTTCAAAATCGTATTCTTCACCATCGTCATTCATAACATCAGTAACAAGTGCATTTTGAACTTCTTCTATTTCCTCTTTTACAAGACTAATGGGTTGTATATCCTCAGTTGTGCCTATTGTACATTCTAACCTGTCATTTTTTTAAAAGAAATCCTCCCCATCCACATTGTCATTAGCAGAAATTTCACTAGCTAAAATACCTTCTGCTAATTGGAATATGCCCCTTGGTATCGCCTTCACAATAGCCCACTAATCTTTTAAATCTTTCATCATTGAAGGATATGTTGCATAATACGATTGTTGAGCTTGATGTGTAAGGATAAAAGGGTCATAAATGCACCATCGTGACCTGTATTTAACATTGACTTTTACACCTTGAACGGGATCAAACCAATGACACTTGAACATCACAACCATGCAAGTTCCTAACATGCTATGATAATCGACCTCTATGACTTCTTTTAACTCTCCATAATAGTCGCTTTCTTCCTCATTATAACAAGACCCTTTCACGCACACCCCACTATTGTTTGTGACCCTATCATCACCATGTACAAGAGTGTGAAACTATAGCCATTGACAATATATCCCTTATGTGATGTAACTTCTTTTATTGGTCTGTAAGCTAGATCCTTTAAATGTTCATTTCTAGGATCCGACCCGGACAATATCTATAGTTATAAAACTTGTGTTATTATTACAGTTATTTATTAGTATTATTATAAAGGATTATACACTTAATGTGTTAAGCTTACATGATCCGCAAACTAGCTTGCAAAATCTCGCTCTCAAAATTGATCGAGTTTACGTTCTTCAATATGTGGATGTGTTTGTCTTATCCAATTATTAAACAAAGTTATGGAAGGGTGAACTTCAACACAGTTAAGCAAGATATAAGTGTGAATCTTGTGTTTTCCAAACTCATTCAAATACCTCTTGTGACCACTCTTATGAAATAATCTCCTAGAAGGAACTTTAAATATGCTTAATCGATAATTTGTATTCGTATAAGTTGGAATCTCTAAGGCACAATTTTGAGGCACGCGATTCAGTCGTGTTTCAAATTGAAAGGGAGAATAGGTTGAGAGTTCACTTACGCGATGGGCCTCAACAATAGAGCCCTCGAGCCTTGCTCTATTTTTAATTGTTCTTTTTAATGAAACCCAACTTCCTATAAATTTATGGAAAAGTAGTGACTAAATTGATTAAAAGACAATTAGTAATTCTAATATCTTATTAACCAAAGACAAATTACCTCTCATAGACATACATCCACCTGTATTGCATGGGACCACCAAAAATAGCTTCATTTGCCAAATGTATTACAAGGTGTTCCATTGAGTCATATAACCAGGTGGGAAGACTTTTTTCTAATTTGCAAATAGTTACTATAATAATGTATTTTAACTTTTCTAAGTCTTGTATGTGTAACTCCTTAGAGCATATAACACGAAAGAATGTGCACAACTCTGTTATTGCATCCCATATTGCATTAGGGATCATACCTTTTAATGCAATAGGCAACAATCGTTGCATAAACACATGGCATTCATGACTTTTAAAACTGTAAAAGCTAGAATCTTTGAGGTTTACGCATCCCCCTATATTTGAAGCATATTTGTTGGGGAATTTAACATTTTTGAGCCATTCACATACTTTCTTTACTTGCCGTTTGGATAAAGTGTATGACGCTTTTGTCTTCAAAACTTTGCTGTTTTGATTCCAAACATGCAAGTCTGGACGGTTACAATACTTCTCGATATCCATCCTAGCCTTGATACTATCTTTTGTTTTTGGAGTGTCCATGACAGTGTTAAAGATATTCTCGAAAACATTATTCTCAATGTGCATAACACCAAGGTTGTGCCTGATTAACAACAAATGCCAGTATGGTAGCTCCTAAAAGATGTTTCTCTTTACCCAGTTATGGGTTACCCCAAAACTAAGAATTTTTTTATCCTTTGGATCATATGTGGTACCTTCATAAACAGTTGGAAAAGCAAAAACTTGTTGCCAAATTTCAAAACCATTTAATTCTGGTGGTGGAGTGGATAATACGGTGTTTTTAGCGCGAAATCCCTTTTTATCACGCTTAAATGTATGATCTAAAGGTAAAAATCATTTACGGAAGTCAAACTAACACGACTTCCCTTTGTGTTGTAACTGAAAAGGAATCGACGTTCCCCATGCAATGTGGGCAAGCTAACTTTCCATTTTTTTTTGGTAAAGGGGAATTTACCCTGGTAAATTATATTAACCCAAAACAAATAAGTATAATGGAATGTGGCTGACATGCCACATTAACCTCAAGCACAACTTGAACTTTTACCTAATCGAATGACATGCCATTTGATTAA
>BQNB010213723.1:0-10041 GCA_026074375.1 Tanacetum coccineum
TCATTTTATTTCCTAGCAGTCTTAGGTTCATTAGTCTCAACAGTAGGCTTTTCAATTATAGATTCACTAACAGACTCATCAACAAAATCATATAGACTAGGATAAATTAAATCAGGTTTTGGTGGCATAAAATTCTCAGTATAGGGAGGTGGGACAGCATTATACCCTAATTTTGTTTTACACTTATCCATTATTTAACTGTTTAGAAGTTTACTTAGACTTTTTGATGAATTTTCAAATTTTTGTACTGTAAGTTAAACCTTATCTTTTTCTTTTGTAGCCAACTCTAACTTCCTTTTAAGCTCTGTAATATCTAAATCTTTTAAATTGATTTCACGTTTTAAGAGTTTTATATCTTCCTCATACACAGACTCGTTTTTCTTAAAGACTAACTGTCTAGCTTCTACAGATTCTAAACCAGTTTATAAGAGACAACACTTATCCTAGCTGTTCTTAAGTCTTTAACTAATTGTTCATTTTGTTCTTTTAGATCTTTTACACATTCTAAACAAGATGAACAATAATTTGAGTCATTAGATACCTCAAAGTTTGTAGAAGAACTTGAACTTGTTGAAGAATAAGCCATAAGAGCAAAATTAGTTGGACCTTCTTCTGCTTGGTCACTCCAATCATAGCCAAAGCCATCGCACTAAGATAATAAGGCATTTAAAGTAGTTTCCTCAACTGGCACAGTCCTTCTAGTAGGCTCCCTATTCCTGCTGTCTTGATTCCTGGGTGCCCTGCACTCTCTTGCAAAGTGTCCCATTTTATGGCAGTTGAAACACTCCACCTTGGACTTTTCAAACCCAATTCTTTCTTTTTTGGCCATGTCCAGCTTTCTTCTAGTATTCTTAAGGAATCTTCTTGCCCTCCTAGTCAGCATAGCCATGTTCCACCTCAAGTCTATCTCTTCTAGATCATCAGGATGGATTTGTTGTAGATCTTCATTATCAAGCTATAGAATACTTGGTTGGCTAGCAAAGAAGGAATAAATCACAGCATCACTCAAATTTTCAACAGTTGTTGAGCTATCTACAACACCCTGAGTGCTAGCAGTATTAACACCCTAAGCAGTATTAACTGCTCTAGTTGCACTATTAGTGTTGCTAGAGGACAAAAAGGCTACATTGTGTGAGTTTGTGGTTGAGCTAGATGTCCCCTTGACCTCTGATTCATAAGCCTTCAAGTTGTTGAAGAGGTCATCCAAACTCAATGTTTTAATTTCTAGTTTGTTCCTCCATACAATAGTATGCATAGTCCATTCTTGTGACAGACTTCTCAAGAACTTCTGATTGATGTCTTCTTGAGAGATAACTTCACCATGCATCTCCAGTTGACTAATTAGCTTTTGAAGCCTTTTATAGGTTTGCTCAATCACTTATGTGCTGGATGCAGCAAAGTTTTCATATTGCTGCTTCAGAAGATTTTTCTGAGTTTTCTTTGTAGCAGCATTACCTCCAAATCTGTTCTCAATTGCCTGCATCAATGTCTTAGCATCCTTGTAGGAGTTAAACTTTAATTGATACTCATTAGGTAAGGCCATCAACAAAGTTCTTATTGCCTTTAATTTTGCCTTTCTTTGTGCTTTCTCTTTAACACTTGTAGGAGAGATAATAGTCTCCTTACCATCAACAGTTTCTGTTACTATGGGTGCATTACCATTTTATACGATCTCCCATAGAGTGTAATCAATGCACTGTAGGTACTGCTCCATCCCTATCTTCCAGAGTTCATACTCACCAGGTTGGAGTATGGGTAGCTTGATGGTTTGAGTAGATTAAGTATCCATTAATTCTTGAAGAAGTAGATCTTGTGTGTAGTATAGTTTCTTCTGATTCAAAGCTTCTCAAAAGCTCTGATACCACTTGTTGATCCTAGTAGAATATAATTCCTTAGCTGGTATAAGGTATTAGTTATGCAAGATAAATCTAACACAACTATAATAGAAACTTTGATTATGAATATCAAAGACTATGCGAAATCTAGTCAATGATACTAAGAAGAATTACAATGAAACAGTAATGAACAAGATCAATAACAAAACAGTTTACCAAACTTTCAGCCTCAATATAATATGAACACTCTTAATAGTGTTAGGGTTTACAAAACCTTGAAGCTACGAATAGATTAACAGAACAATGAAGGATATCTGGATGTATATACATTATGCCTTAGGACCTCCTTTTATACACCAAGGAGTCCTACAAGGCTTAAAATACTTTCCTAAGTTATCATGATCTTCTAAACAAATAACTTATACGAATCTTTTACAAAAATATCTTTTTACTATCTGTAAGTAATCTTGATAAACAATTTTCATTTTTTCCTTTATCTTGTTCTTTATCATGTCTATAGGTAGAAACGCTTTAGCAGTTGTATTCTTTCTAGCAGTTATAAAAAACCAGCCCAGGCATTAAACTTTTATACCAACAGCACTACTGTGTACAAGCAGTTGTAACGAATTAGTTTATTTTTTTTTAATTCTTCATAAGCTAGTATAAGTTACACTGCGTAGTACTAACTTTATGTCTAATAGTTGTAACTTTATCAAGCAGTTACTAAGATACTTATAACTAGCAAAAGTATAAGGTACACTAATAGTAGAACTTTTCTATAGTAGTATTAATTACTAGTAGTATTCTTCATAAGTCTCTAAGAATTCTTAACTTCCATTAAGCAAGTAGTAATTATATACTAGCAGTCGTAACTGCACAATTTACTAACTACTTAGCATATTTTTCACTAATATCACTAACAATACTAAGTTATGCTTAGCAGCAGTAACTCTAATGTTGGGATTTACAGATTTGATGAGACAAAAGAATAAAAGAATGAAACAAGAAGGACTAATTCAGCATTATGGGATTCTAGAAAGTTTGATAGTCTAACAGTAGTTATCTTCTCATTTAATGCAGTCAAACATCGATTAATGATGATTGAAGATTAATTACAACTTGAAGATTAATGCTGATTTAGTTTCCTAATTATTTAGTCAACCATATTAAATACATTGACTAAGTATTTAATATAATTGTTGAATAGAATTAGCTTACTTTGGTAATCAAGTTCTTGATCTTTCCCTATATAAAGAGATAATTGACATATGTTTAGTACTATCCAGAAGAAACATAGAAGCTCTCAAGTGAAGTGTCTAGCAAAGGGGATTGTCAGTTGTGTGCATCATAGATAGAAAATTGTGTTATTTGAGTGGCGTTTCCACCATCCCCAAAATGTTAGTTTATTAGTTAGTAATCCCAAATTATAGTGTTTGGGGTAAAGGTGGAATGTTCAATAATAAAACCTTGTTTGATAATATTACTTTCTTATTATTCCGCTGCGTGATTCAATATTATCTATAAAACTGATCCTAGATGAGCTTAAAAGATTCTCAACATGTGGTATCAGAGCCTCGGGGCTCTTGATCTAGGATCACAAGGTTTGTTTTGATGTCGTGTTCATGAAGAGAAGAAGATAGAATTTTCTGTTTTTGGATTTATTGAAGATGTGATTACGAAGACGATGATTATCACTTATTTGATGTTGTAGTTGAGTTTCACAGGTGCGTGTTCTTATCATATCTTAAAGTGGGTGTTACACTTTAAAGATACTGTTCGTTGATATTATGGTGTGACGAAGACTTGAAGAATCTAGAATGTGTGATGTTTTTTATGATGCTCAATGCGCACATTGGCTATCACTTAAAGGAGTTACGTTGTAGTGCTCAGTATCTCATCTAGTTGAGGATTCTTTCAAGAGGTTGCGGTCTACTTATACTTCTTGGTTCAGTATAAGTTTGGAGTCACGTGGATAAACAAGACATAAGACACAAGTTTGGGATATTCAACTTCTTCATCAAATTCGTTATACTCAGTTTTCTCATCAGTAATCACTACAAAAGCTACATAATTGATGATGTTTTGCACAGTTTAAGGGGAAAGGCATATTATACTGCTAGTCATTATTAATACTGCTAGTTTAAAATTTCTACTGCTTGAGTTCATTATTTGTGTTGAACTTCATGGGGGGTAATTTGAGTCAGTGGAAAGCTTGGATTAAAAGTTTTGATATATGATTTGAAGTTGTAAAGATCAAAGTTGCTATTTTTTTTTTATGTTCCCTATGATGAAAGACCAAAAAAGGAAGATGATATATATGTATTAGTAACTTATAGATCCTATATGGTGGCATGGAATGGAGATTGATAATTAAGGGGAAAGATCTTAGTTAAGGGGAAGCAAGTTTACAAAGGAATGATTGTTTTCATTCAGGGAGATCCATGATCTCAACTTCAAGGGAAGTTCATGCAAGAACATTATTGTTTTGTCATCATCAAATAGGGGTAGATTGTTAGGATGTACAAGATTTTGATGAGGACAAAAGGATTAAAAGAATGAACAAGAAGGACTAATTCGGGCATTAAGGGATTCTACTCACGGCCCAATAAGTCTATTTGAGCCGCGGCTTAATGGGAGGGCTTATTGTGGTCCGGATTATTTCTACATATAAGTATATACTTATATATGTAAATGGACCTTGGTTTTGGACTTGGATTATATTTTGGACTTATAAATGTCCTAATGGACCCTTGTTGGGCCTTAAAGCCCAATAAACGATATATTAGTCGTAATGAGAGTTTTGATGGACTTTTGCAAGTGGAAATGTATTTACGAAGTGATATGGAACGATATTTTGGGAAAAACGTTTTAGTAAACGTTAAAGATTGAGATTTTTGGAATTTTGTCGAAAAGTGCCGAATTTGTGAAAAATGTTGAAAAATAAGGTTTGAAACCTTGGAAAATGTTGTATGAGCGTACAGGTCATGTCAAGATTTCGTATAAAGTTTATACTTAGAAATTCTCCTAAAAACATGAATTTTGATTTAAAATAAATAAATATATTGTTTTAATTATTAATTTTATTTAATAAATTCACTAAACGTAAAATAAATTTATCTCAAAACTTCTTGGATATGTTTATTATGAGAAAACGTTTCATTTACAACCGTATTATGATTATTTTGGAGTGACTAAGGTTACCGAATGGACTTGTCGAGATATATTTATAATTATGAATTATAAATATTTATTTATATTACTTATCTAGTTTCCTTAAATAATATAAGTATGTATTACCAAGTAATGAGATTGATTTTATTGTGGAGTTATGTCGTCAACCATCACACCACTAAATTGTTTTGGGTAATTGTACAACACGTCTAAACTCTATGCATCAAACGTGAAGATTGTTTTGGAAATTGGTGATTAAATTGGGACATTAACTGGACTAGGTCGTCGGTTGGGCAGGGCGTCGTGGCATTGTTGTGGATTCAAGATTTGGTTGCTAAAGACTTGCTTGAGGTGAGTTCTAGTTAGCCCCACTTTTTACGCGGCTTTCTTGTTGGGGGAAAAATGATATCATATGTGTTTTGAAATGTTGTGAATTGATCTGTGCGAAATGTGGTTTTGTTTTTGGGACAAGTTACTTGCTTATGACTGCTATGTGAATATTTTGTGTTGAATGATGTTTGGATCGGAGGGGTACACCTATCCCAATATTTGCATGATTGTTTGATCGGATGGGTACGCACTACACAAATAATTTGTGTGATTACTTGGAGCCGGGTGGGTAGCGTAAACAGGTTGTTGTTGTGGTTTGCCTAATTTAGTGCTCCAGCTTGTAGGCCTTTAGGTGCGTAAGTCTTAAGTGGCATATGGTTATTGATTAGCGGTGATGCTAGATTGTTTGCATATATTCACTGTCATATAGCACTATTGTCCACTGTTGAAATATTGGCACAGCTTTTGGGTTTAAGGTCAAACCTACGAGCTCACCAACATTATTGTTGACGTTTTCGAGTATCATTTTTAGGTGAAGTGAAAGAAGAGTAGTTTGGTGATTGTGATAGTAGACTTAGAAGTATCCCGTGTGGAATTTTGTTTGAAGTCTTGCTTGCTTGTTGTTTGGTTCTAGAAATTTGATGTTTCAGAATAAGTTTGGATTATGGACCCTTGTAAGGGCATTTGAATAATTGTAATAGATTGTGGATTTTAGTTGCGATTTGGGACATCACTCGAGGTTGTTCGAGGTTGATGGTTTCATAGCACTTGAAGTTTATGCAATGTAGTTTTATCGAGTTTTGTTTCTTTGTGTTATTGATTGATAACAAGAAAAAGTGCTTAAACGGAAAAATCTTTAACTTTGGTTGGGATACATTTTTAAAATCTTTCTAAAGTCTACTTGAGGACAAGTAGGATTCAAGTGGGGGGATATTTGATATCATCAAATAACGTCATATTTTACCATCATTTATCCCATACATTTTACCCACTTTTATATAATTATTGCAAGATATTGGTACTTAATTGCTTAAAGTTTATTATTGCAGTAATTATGGAGTCACTTGTGAAGACGAAGCTAAAAGGCGCAATTCTGGAGCTAAAATGAAGACATTTGAAGAATATTATTATCTGCTACTATACGCCGTATCCAGCAAAGAAGATACGGCGTATCAGCGCCAGCTCATCACAAGAAAACGCGTAATGATCAATTCCCGATCCGGCGTATCCACTACTCACCTATACGCCGTATGCACAGCTGGTCATCAGTCAAAGATACGCAGTTAATATGATTGATGGCAATTAATATTGATTGATTTGATCTTATCGCGAACTCCAAGGAAATTAACCCTATACGCCGTATTCACCTATCTCTATACGGCGTATCCAGGCGATTTTCAGACACTATAAATACGAGGCTCAAATACGAGTTTCAGTGTGCAATATCATATTCTCTGTATAGTATACATCTGAAGTCGAATTTCTCAAGCCAAAAAGAGCAGCCAAGGTCGAGCACTATTCCTAATTCCATAGAAGACATCGTGTAATTCTTACTTTCTTAATCATTCGATTTTTAATTGTTTGATCACGCTTGTAACATTACAAAGATTGTGGGCTAATACCCTCGGGTATTAGCCATGTTAATGAAGATTATAATGTTTGGTTTGTTTTAATCTGGCTTGCTTAATTTATCGTTGATTGTTTAATTATGTTTATCGCCTTATACTTGTTTATGTGCTTGTACATGCGACCTATCATTCAACTGGGTCTAGTGAGACTTAACCAGTAATCTAGATGTCGGGATAGCTCTCCATGTTGTGTTTTGTTTACCCGGACCAATAGGATCACAAATGACACCCTGTCCTTACCCTTTGATTATGAGCTTAGTTAGACTGGTAGGTGACCCGATAATTATTCAACCAATATTGCTCTTAATTGATTGGTAATTGATTAGGGTGTTGGACTACCGGTGTATAAAACAACATCAAGCAATAAGTGAGTAAAGTCCTGATGGGCTAGGGTTTTAACAGGAACACCACTGCTTTAATTCCTTATGATAGATTATAATTAGACTATAGGATGCTTTATACGAATGCGTTAATCATGACAGGATTGTTCGTATCTAGGTCTTAGGACGAAGAACCGTCTAAGTCTTAAGAATGATATGCCGCCTTGAGATAAGCAACCATTGCACTAATTAATCAAACCAGCATTTAATTGGATTTAACATGGTTAATACGATTTTCTATTATTTGGTTCGTACCGCTCTTTTGTCTTGTGTATATTTTCTTTAGTGTTTACTGTGCTTAGAATTGATATTTATCACCGTAAACCTGTGTCAGTCTCTCAGGCTGAAAACCTCCCGATTTATCTCTAGTAAATATGTATAGCATAGGTTTAACAAGTCATTAGACTAATCTAGATAGATTAAAATACTGATAGAGTATTAGGTTAACTCTCACTTTTAGTGTTCAACGCCCTACTTACCGCGAAGCTTCATCTTGATCAGGTACACTGCCCGTTAAAGTGTTGTCTTTAGGTTTATCGGCTAAATATAAATTTTAAACTTGATAATCATTAATTATATACCACACGACGACACAGCAGGATGACAAAAGGAAGAGTAAAGACTTTATCAAGGAGATTCAGAGAAGGCTAAAGATCAGGAGAATCTTTCAAAACTAGAAAGCTTTGTTGGAGGATGACTAAGAGATATAGACTACAGGCTGATCAGCAGAACAGAGTGGCATCATTACTCCGATACTAAGGTCAATATTATCTCATTGTGTATAATATATCTTGGACAGTGTTAAGTAGTATATCCACATATGCTTTCTATTCTCCCTTTATGCTTTCTTGATCTTAAAATCCCATGAAAGTAAGCTGTATTTTGATCACCCTCACTTAACCACATTATTTTAGCTTTTTGTTGCAGAAGCTTAAGTTCGTCATTAGAAACTTCCACATACTCATTCAACAATTTGGCATCTTTAACCTTCATATGACTATTAAATGGGTCCTTTTCAACTACAGCCTTGTCAAGTTCTTCTCAAATTGGTTACCTTATTAGATAAGTTACCATTTTTCCAATTAAGTCTGTTTAAAGGCTTCTTTAATCTTTTGAGCTTCTGAACCGCTTTATACATATAGCACCATAAATATCAGACTCCCATTCTTTACTAACACAATTAGCAAACTTTTTTTATCAGCAATATAATTAACAAGCCTAAATGTTCTCTTCTTCTTTACTCCTTCAGGAATGTTGATCATAGCAGGGATATGATCATAGCAGGCATTTTGAAATTGCTGCAGAAATCCCTCAATAATCATTATTCTGTCAAGTTTTTTTTTATAATGATAGAATTAGGATTCTTCAAGGATTTAGTCCAAGTGAACTAAAATCCTGAGCTGCAAATATCTTCCACTTCTAAATTGTTGACACAATCATTAAAGTCATTCGTATCCCCATTCATATAGGATCCACCAACAGAATGCTCATTAATCTTTAATGTTACATTGAAGTCCCCCATTAGCACCCAACACTAGTACACAAACTTTATTTTAAAACGATTATTTTGCATTTTTAAAAACGATTCTGGACTGTTCTATAATAGAGGGTAGTAAATAATGGAGTTGTTCTTTTAGAACGGTTTTAACCGTTTTAAATAACGCATCTTTTACAACATACACATAGAACCGTTGAAAAAGGCCATCAAGCATTAAAAAAATGGTTTGATAAAGTTTCATTGTTGGTCAAGCATCACTATCACTTTTGGATGTCCAGCCCCATTAACATGATTCTTTTTTACAACAGTTCATTATTGTTCAAGAGTTAGTAAAAAAATGGTTTTATTGGTTTATTGTTGGTCATTGGTCCTTATGGATTTATTAGAGTCTTGCCAGCTGAGAGCAATTAGTGCATGCCTAGTTTTTGATCTTTTGTGGATCTTCTAATGGGTATAGATTTATGCGGTCAACATGGCAAGATTGGTGGATATTGTGAGTAGATTTATTACCTCAAATCCGAATTGTGTACGAGTATATCAAACATGTGTCCTACATTAGATAAGAGTCAAAAGAAAACTATGATAAATATAACTAAAAAAACAAATCCACATCTAATGAAACACAATAAAGAAACTTACAATATAAAATGAAAGAAAAAATCTTTAAAAGTACCTTATAGATAAATGAATGATCAACACATGTAAATTTTTGAGTGTAATTAGAGAATGAATGATGTGTTCTTCAAGATCTGTAAAAAAAAGATATGAAAACATTAGATAAGAATACATTATGTTGTTGTAGAGGTAACAAAATGAAAGAAAAAAAATGTGAAGTTAGATTATATAATAGATAAGAGAGAATGAAGAATGAAAAGAGAGGGAGGGAAAATTCCCGCTTCTTTGAAGTGAAATGTTTTGAAACAAAGAAAAAGAAATTTTTTGGAAACATTTACATTTCACCGTTCTAAATAATGTACAAATAGTATGCTTCGTTTTAAATAATATATTATTTAAAACGGTTAAATCTAACAACCGTTGTAAATTGGCTGTTCTAATAAATGCTTTGTGTAGTAGTGCAAGGTCTTTGATTAGCAATATCCTTATGAGCTTGTAAATCAATCCATTGCTCTAGTCTTTCCATACCAGAGTTACTTGCATAAATGAAGCTGCAGAAGAACTTTACATTTTTTTGCATAGAT
>BQNB010213724.1:0-10041 GCA_026074375.1 Tanacetum coccineum
GCTCCACTAAGCCATATAAGCTGTCCCAGCTTATAAATAAGCTTGGGAGAGCTTATTTTGGCTTAATGGACCTTATTGGGCCCGTTAAGGTCCAATAAGTGTTTTAGAGGTCTGATTAAGTTTTTAAAAGTACATAAGTACTTGTTAAGCTTATTTAAGTTATAGGAAACTGTTTGGGCTTAATAATAAGCTCGGGTGAGCTTATTTAGGGTTATTAGGCTCGTTAGCCCAATAACCTTTACCGAATGATTTGTAAAAGGGTTCCTTAGGTTATACAACTTATTTTCTAGACTCATTATGCTTATTTAGGTCTGATTAAGTATCCTTTTCTTCGTGTCTTATCAAATAAGCAAATAATGCTTTGGTAATGGGCTTTTGGGCCCATTACGAGCCCGATAAGGGTTATACACGTTTGGGCTTAATTCATTTGGGTCCATTAACTTGTCCTAGGTTATAGTAATCCTTATAATCTGCTTAAGCTCACAAATAAGCTGTCTAAGCTTATTTGTGGCTTATGGGTTATATGGTTCGCGGTTATGGGCTAACGAGCCCATTTAAGGACCCGTTTGGGTTCTAACCATACTAGGGGTCCATATTAGTTTCAAATGAGCTTGTAAGGTTCTTAATAAGCTCGTAGAGCTTATAATTAAGGTGTTTTGATCTTAATAGGACTGTTGGGCCCATATTGGGCCTCGCTAATGACCACAAGCTCCATTAAGGTCCATTAATATTATTCACATCCATTAAGCCCATTCAAACTTGGATAAGCTGCGTAAGTTTACAAATAAGCTATTAGATCTTATCGTGTCTTATGGTTCACGTTTTGGACTCGTTAATGGGCTAATGAGCCCGTTAAGGGTCCGGTTGGTTTCCTCATGACAACTTAAGGTCCATTTAGTTTCGATAAGCATTTTAGGTTTCTAAATAAGCTCGTAGAGCTTATTAATAAGCTGTAGTCTTATGGCCTTCGACCTGTTAGGCCTGCTAGGTCAATTAATGGCCTGTTAAGATTAAACGAATGTGGTCCATTAGGCTTACTAGTTACATTCTAGGGTTTTAATCTTTGAATAAGAATTCAATAAGCCCTAAACATTTATGTTTTACCATATGCACTCGATTAATATGACTGAATACGCTTTCCCAAGCCATGTTGTTGCATTTTCGTGAGAAGTTTACGTATAGTTTTCGTGCACTTAATAGCAATGAGACAACTGATCACCATGGTTCCTATTCTAGCATTTTAAATGAAACCTTAAGCCTCAACTCGATATTCAGTTACATTTTATATACGTTGGCACCACACAAGTTCATATACATGTATTAGGTGCATGAAACATGCATGGGTTGAACCATGCATGTCCATGCTCATGTTATTTGTCCCATACAAATATTACGTGACCCATATAACGAGATATGAATAAAAACGAGTTGAATATGGACATGTAGAGCTTAGTTCGAGACTTACAACAGTCCTAGAGTCTTGTTTGTGGGTTGTAAAGCAAACCTGAATCATATAAACCCCAAATCGTATAACTTTGATTGTAGTTTCCTTCCTAGCTTAACCCAATGCCTTAGAATCCTTGCCTTGTGTAATGTGGTGTCATGTTTGAGTGATGCTTGCCTCGGCTTAATGTGTACCGAAACAAGGAGAGGAAAAACAAGGTGTTCTTGGTTTAGAGAGAGTTTGTGAGTTTTAAAAATGTGTTAAGTGACAATGTAAGTGTGTATATATATACACATAAGCTAGTTAGTTTTCCTTAGTCCTAAACTAACCAAAAACAAGCCTTATGAGGTGGTTCTAAGGATTTCTAGTTAATCACACATGGTTTCTTGCTAAACAACTTAAGTACAATCTTTAATTGCTCAATATTTGTACAAGATATGCTTAGGTACTTGAAATCTTATGGTTTGTGTTGTTTCATGCTTAGCCGCGGCATCAAGGTGGACAAAGGAAGCAAATGGGTTATTAACGATTGTGTAATAGGCTAGTTAGGAGGCATGAAGTACAAGGTTTAATTACCTTAAGAATGTACATGTACTTAGGAGATTTTTAAGGATTTTCTAGTTGGTTTGTTTCCCTATATTTGGACCTAGTGGGTGATTAACACAAGAATTGATTTAATTTTTTGTTTAAGGTTTAAAAGTGGGTATTGGTTTGAGTCTAGGTATTTCCGAGGTGTGTCTAAATGTATTTTATTGCGAAACGTAACCCTTTTACGTGACCAATAAAAATAAAATACGCAAAGCTAATAATTATCTTCTTAATAATTATATATTACTTGATTGATGTAAACCTTAATTTATTTGGTGACCGTTTACATTAAATGATTATTTCTAGTCTACGCGATTTCGCTTAAAAGTTAATTTAAAGGTAAACGCATATCGGACCAAAATAAATAGTGACAAATAATAGGAGCCGTAAAATGACCTGAAATTGAGAAATGTTATAGAGCTTAGCTTTTTCTTAGGATTACAAATTAAGCAAATGAATGATGGAATATTTTTAAATCAATCAAAGTGCATTGGAGAGATTTTTAAGAATTTTGGTTTGGAAAATTCCAAAATTACCAACACTCCAGTGCCTAGGAAAAGAGACCTCACTTTAGATAAAGATAATGGATCCATTGATAGCACTAAGTATAGAGGAATGATAGGTAGTTTGCTTTATCTCACCGCTAGTACGCCAGATATAATGTTTAGTGTTTGCCTTTGTGCTAGATTCCAAGAAGATCCTAAGGTATCTGATGTGTTGTCGTTGTGTAGCTAATATTTTATTCAAGTTTTACTATTTATATTTTGCCGACTTTACCTATTAACTAACACTACAGGCAGTGTACCCGATCAATTGTTGGTTCGTTGGTAAGTAGGGTGTCGATCACTAAGAGCGAACATTAACTCTTAAATCTATCAGTATTTTAGTTATCTAACTAATCCTAATTAATACTAATTAAACTTAAACTAACACAAAAGGGGGGTTTTTAGCCTGAGAGACTAGCACAAGTTTTGGTTTAATCTAAGCTAAATGAGGTAGTTAACACACACAAGCAGATAAACAAATGATAAAGGAGCGGTCTAGCATAAATGTAAGGAAAATGTATTAGCCAGTTTAATCTAATAAAATGCATGGATTGTCCATGTGTGCAATGATTGTGTTACTTTTTTGGTGTTATATCATTCCCTAAGTCTAGGTGGCTCTTCTCCCTAAACTTTATTAAGTTAATCCTGTCATAATTAACGTAAATTCTCATAAAGCATACATCAGTCGATTATAATTTTTCTAGGAGACAATACTGGTGATTATTGAAACCTAGCTCATCGAGGCTTTACCTACTTATTTTTAATCGCTATATATATATGTATATATATATATATGCTGGTAGTCTACGATCCATCGATATTCAAAGCAAGGCCACATAATGCTATTTGTAATCCTAAGTCACCACTTAGTCTACCACTCTTTAAACTAGGGGAGCGCTAGGGGCTTAAATTTGTAATCCTAAAATCCTGAGTCACATATGTAGATGTATTTAGTTCTATCCTAGACTCTAGTCTACTTGGTTCATATAACTAGATCCAGTTGAATGATAGATTAAACACATAATCAAACATAAACAAATATCAAGTGATAAACATAATCAACATGCAACAAATAGTAAATAATTGATATAGACAAACCAATCATTAAATTGTCATAAACATGTCTAATACCTAAAGGTATTAGCCCATTTAGGTATTAGCCCATAGTCATTATAACAAAACACAATATCATATATGAACGATTAAAGTAAAGACAATGATAGCTTAACCAAACACGTATAGCGTAGTGTTGAGATTACAAGAGTTTTCCTATGACTTGAATCTCTTTGCTGGCCTTCTTCTACTCCTAAATTCTTCTGATATCATACTTGGTGGTTAAAAGCATCCTTTCTCTGCTTGCCCTCCCCCTCGAAAATCATATTTAGGGTTCGGTATTTATAGAGTCTGGAAAAAGGTCAAGACGTCGTATTCGAAGGGTTTTATATGGCGTATTGGGTAACTTGGGGTGGGCTCCACGATTGTAATATTCTGGAATATTCAATGATCACTTCCCTATACGGCGTATAGGGTCTTCTTAATATGGCATATTGCTTGAAATCGTGTTTGCTCTAGGTGTTGACCAATGTATCATATATGGCGTATCTGATGAAGTGGATACGGGTATTCTTCAGAATCATGCAATGGTCTTGAATTCGTCTAAGTCTTGGGATACGGTGTGTGTGTCTAGAATGATACGGCGTATTGGTTGTCAGAATCAGTAGACTTCCTTAAACTCTTTGTTTATGCTCCAAAACACGTGCTTTTCTCCATATTTTGCCAATTGCTTGATAATAACTAAGATTAATAAATATAAACAATTAAGTATCAAACCTCATATAAACTAATGTAAAACTGTTAATAATAAGATATCACTAACAAATGATTCGATCCAGAGGTCAGGGAGGATGAAACAAATAAGTAGCCATTATATTATTTAGTAAGAGAAAAAGGAAAGACGTGTGTTTTCTAGAGAGAGAAAGACACACACCTAATGAGATACAAAATGAATCATCACCCCCTCCATGGAAGTATGGAGAGGGTATTTATAGTCCTAGTCACACTTAACTATTGTAACTTGTCATTATTAGTCCCTACGTGTTACGCTTTAACTAAACTATTGTAATTTCGTATAATTCAACATATTTTAAGTCTAACAATCTTCCCCCAATATGTGGACGTGCGAAATTACTTACAATGTTCCTATCAAGTATAATTACAATAAAATAAAGTCTTCCAAAGCACTTATAAAGCTGAAGATGTATTCTGAGTTCTCCTTGTCTTAAAGTTGTACTCCAGCTTAAATCTTCATTATCTTTATTTATACAGGAACCATTGTAGTATGCATGAGTTGGATTAACTTCCCTCCAATTCATGCAGCATGTCTTGAAAAGCTTTCTTCATCGACTCCTTTTTGGCAAAAAATTTGAATCAGCTTCCCCCCAAACCAACATCCCTATCTTGAGCAAATTCTAAAACATTTTTGTAGCTTCAATCATCTTCTACTTGTCATTGACGTGCACAGTAAAATTTTGTAGAAGTCAAACCATACCAACGACCACTACTTCTTGTCATTAGGGCTTGGTGAATATTCGTTCGGGGGTACATGCGAGAAATTAGCAACAATTCTTTTCACGTATGCAGTATACTTCATAAACCATACTAAGTAAAGTAGTATACACTACTTCCCCTTGGAAGTTGACACAGTAACATCAAAGTCAACTAAGTCTCGGATGTACATGTTTTCCCCCATGATGGTTACGAACTCTCGGAAGCATCATTGTCGTGTACGTCCATATACTCAAGAAGTTCTTGTCTTTAGCACAAATCTTGAAATCTAATCAGAGCATTTCCCTCTTGGCTTCAGCAACCGTAGAGGAGATGAAGCAAGAATAAAAAAAACTTGGTATAATCAAGGACTTGTATATGAATGTCATTGAAGAACTTTTGAGAATTGTGCTTAGACTATGAAGTACCTTTCTCTTGGAATAGCACAATAATATCCCGTGAAAATTACTGATTACATCTTAACCTTTAAAATCTCTGGCTAACTTACCAACCTTAAATTATGTCGGCTATTGCTATGATTACTTGGTGAAGTAAATCCGATATACCAAACTTGAAAATGAAGTAAAATCCCCTAAATTTGTTACTTAAGCTTGCACTGTTGTTGATTGAAGAACGGTGCAAGATTAAATCTATAAGTACTCTATACTCAACCAGAAAAATATAAGAAGTACAACACCTCTTGACATTATCCACATCGACATTTGTGTGTGACACTGAGTACTACAATGTAACTCCTTTAAGTGATAGTTAACCAGGTCTGCAACCAACCACCCCTGACTGCTGGTAACTAGATAATTCAAGTCTCAATCATTAGTTGTGTACATTCAAGCAAGTCATCAATCAATAGATTGGGTTTAAAGAAAAGGGGTAGAAAATAGAAGGAAGTCTCGATAATGAAATAAGTAGTCACCTTCGTGAAACTCAACTTCAATTTCAAATATGGGATACCAAATCAACTTCGTTATCACTTGTAATCGTAGTCCGAATCTTTAGCCGTTTATCGTTTTAGTGAATCTTATGAGGATCGTTTTAGGATTAAGTATTGTGTTTTGCTTTGGTGTTATGATCAAGTCACCAGGGAATTATGACAAATCGCTAACTAATTTTAAAATTGGCAGTGTAACGTTTAGTAATTAGCTTAGATATGGTCTTCAATTTGTCCCTGCCATAACTCGCTAATACAACTAGCTAAAATGAATGAGAAGTCGCTAGATGAAGGTCTCTGTCAACTCGCTACTTTAGAGAAATTTAGGCAGCATAACATTTGGCTTTGACCTTGGAAAATTTCTTCAGTGTACCTGTCAAGTCGTTGCACCAACTCGCTGGTAAGACCTATCAACTCGATGCACTAACTCGCTAGTAAGACTTGTCAACTCGCTACATTAACTCGCTAGTATGACTTGTCAACTCGTTACTCCAACTCGCTGGAATAGTACTCCAACTCGCTACTCTAACTCGCTGGAATTGTTCCTTAACTCGCTACTCCAACTCGATGGAATAGTACCTTAACTTGCTACTCCAACTCGCGAAGTAGTAGCTGTTAAAAAGGTCTCTTTCGAACAAGTACACAAGTTGCTTTGTACATGTTTGTCTTGTTCCACCTATCTCAACTCGCTACGACGAGCAACCGTAACTCGCTACTTAGAAAAGTTTTAAAAACATTTGAAATAAGCTCAAAAAACATAATAAGTTGATGAAATAAGCTGTAGGACTTGAAGATAAGCTGCTAGAGCTTGTTCTAAACACGAAAGTACAAGTCTTTTTCAGATCAAAACACAAACAAAGCACGATTCTTGATTTTTTTTCACAAGACTTTTCGAACCAAGAACCACCTTAAGAAGCAACAACATAAACACAAATTCCTCCTAGGCTCTAGTACCACTTGTAAACAATAAGAAATCACTAACAAGGGACATGATCCGGAGGTCGAGGAGGATGAAACAAATAAGTAGCCATTGTATTATTTAGTGAGAGAAAAAGGAAAGATGTGTGTTTTCTAGAGAGAGAAAGACACACACCTAATGAGATACAAAATGAATCCTCACCCCTCCATGGAAGTATGGAGGGGGTATTTATAGTCCTAGTGACACATAACTATTGTAACTTGTCATTATTAGTCCCTATGTGTCACGCTTTAACTAAACTATTGTAATTTCGTGTAAGTCAACATATTTTAAGGCTAACAAAAACAAGTAATATAGATGGGATAAATGATGCTAATAATGTGACCTTATATGATGTCATCAGTATCCTATTTAGAAGTGGTTAAGAGAATATTTATGTATGTTAAGAGAACACAACACTTAGGTCTTTGGTATCCTAAGGATACGGGGTAAATGTATTGGTATATGCCAATTCGAATCATTCGGGTGTTGTAGTTTATAGAAAAAGCACAAGTGGAATTTGCACATTTGTGGGATCTTGCTTAACATCATGGTTTTCAAAGAAGCAAACATCACTTGCTAACTCCATAATTGAATCCGATTATGTGGCGGCCAGAAGGGCTTGTCAAAAGGCGTTATGGATGAAGCAATCGTTTGTGGACTATAAGATCATGTTAAATGAGGTTCCAATACTATGTGATGATAAATGTGCTATCAATCTAACATCACCCATTGATTACCCTCGAACAAAACACATAGAAATAAGACACCACTTCTTGAAATATAATGTGGCCAAGAAGTATATCACTATAGATAAAATCCATTTAGAAGAAAATGTGGCAAACATTTTAACAAAACCATTGGAAATGATCAATTTAACCACCTTAGACTAGGATTAGGATTGATGTTGCAAGAAGAAGAAGAGAAAGGACAATATGTGATAAAAGAGTGTACTTTAAATAATTAACTACTCTTGCACACATTCACAAAATGATACTATTGTACTCACACTTTGATCTCATGGCTATCCATGCAAATTTTTTGTTATTAACCAACAAATAAACATATCATCTTCCTTCAAAAACCTTATATAATACTTTATAACCCTTATTTCATGAAAAAACCATTGAAACATCAAGAACAAGAAGGGAAAAATCAACAACTTTTGACAAGTAAGTAATCTCTAAGAACTTCTTAATAATGATAATAAAATGGTTTTCAAAACAAAGATCTTTCAAGATATTAAACCCAAGGTTTTCAAAACAATGTCAAAAACTCATAAAAACAACGTTACAAATATTACACACTCTTCTATCTCTAAGTATGTAACATTTATTATAGGAAAATGTAAAATTCAAAGGAGTTCATGAACGAAGGAGAAATAGGAAAAAGCTCAAAGAAGTTGAAAAGGAAATTTGAAACCATGAAATGATATAAAGGTGATGAAAGGGTAATGTTTGAGTTTATTATAAGAGATTTTATAAAAAGTGAGACTAGGGATAACGTCAAGGAACCCTTGAGCCTAAGGTTGAATGAGGATGAGCACTCTATTGGTTGTGAGAATATAACTCATATGATGAATGCTCTTAAGGAAGCAAGAATGGAGTCAAGAGAGATACTCTTGTCTATTCATCATATCATAAAAATGCTTCTTGATATCATATCCAAGATGAATAGGAATTTGGAAGATGAAAAGATCAAAATGAATGATAAAGGAAAGGGAAAGTAAATGACTTATATAAAATAGGAACCTAAGAGTGCTTAAATAAGTAGAATCTTATCTTTTGTGCAAGGCACTAGAAAAGTTCTCTTATGTTAAAGTACTAGTATAGTGCTTTTAATATGGATGCATGAATTATCCATAAATTAAAATAATGTTATGTAATTCATTTTGATAAATATAAATGCATATGTATTCTCATATATCTACTCATCCATGTTTTTCGAGTCTCCAAATAGTAAGCTAACCCATGTTGCACTTGCACATGTGTATATGTTTGTTGCTTGTATTGTTTTGTGTTTCTTGTTGCTATTTGTAGCTAATAACACCTTGAAGGTTATGCTATTGACCCATGGATCCCCTCCTTGAAACAAGGGGGAGCAGCGATCTAGGGGGAGCACATATCATTGATATCTACTCTCTACCTCTTTAAAGATGTCAACCTTCAAGTCAAAGCCTAATATCCTGCCTTTTAGATTTAACAAAAAGGGGAGAAGGAAAGCAAATGGTTAGAGCTTACTAAGGAGAAGATAAGCTACTAAAGCTCAGTGAACACTGATATGTGAGAAATCACATATCCTTTCTATATCAAAAATAGCCCTTAAATGATCAAAATGTCCAAAAATATGCTTGTATATGTGTGTTTTGTTGTTTGTGAATGTGTAGGTACGGATATGCAAAAAATCACAAGGAAATGGTCAAAACTGGACAAACACGGACACGGGAACGGATATAGTACAAAAGAGCTCGAAGTTTCTAGCAAAAGGTCAATAAAGTCAACTCTTGGTCAACATTGGTCAATCACAAGAAGACAAAACCCTTAAAAATACCAAATCAGTCCTCAAAGTTAAATCATATTACACAAAATCCCTAAAAACCCTAACATCGTTATCTCTTGTATACTTAGGAGATAATGGTCGTTATCTTGTTATAAAACCAAAACCTGTTAACCCATCACCATTGGCCCAAAACCTATAAGCCTAAGTTAAAGTTATATAAGCCGGGTCAAAGAAAGTCAAAAGAAAAAAACACGTAAATCTGTTAAGAGTTACTATTCATCATCATCTTCATTTCACCCCGGCATAAAATCAAAGGGTAAATTTAAATTGATGACTTGGCTCTATTATTCGAGTGTTATATGTCATCTCAGCAAAGAAAATGTTGGGAAAATAGATTGTAACAGACTTAATACTGGTAGTATAACAGTTAAGTCTGGTAGTAATAGTTAGTTCTGTTAGTATTGAGTTAATACTGGCAGTACTAAGTTAAGTCTGGCAGTACTAAGTTAGTACTGGT
>BQNB010213725.1:0-10041 GCA_026074375.1 Tanacetum coccineum
TCATTAAAAAGAGGATTTACATCACTAGAGATGTACTCGTCATCAAATTCAAAAAGAGGGTTCGAATAAATTTTAAAATTTTCCTTCGGAATATCTTCCTTAGGAAGTGACTCGTCATCACTAGAGGTAAAATCATTATTAGTATCGAAGAGAGGATTAGAGAAAGTCACGGGATTATCACAAAAAGGCAAATCACATTCACTGTCACTGTCAGACGTATCCTCGGACTTACTTGGGATTGGGACAAGGTCCTTAACACTAGACTTTATGAATTCGTCTGATTCTTTTTCAGGAATAGTGCTAAGATACTCATCCCCTATGTTGAGAGAGTCCTCGGGCTCCATAGTCGGTAAGACGGGTGTGATTGCAATAGACGGAGGAATTTGAGAAATAATTTCATTCAAAGGAATAGTACTCTCCTCGTCATCATCGTAAAAAAATTGAAACGTCGCGAAGGCTCGGGAGTATAAGTACTAACATTAGCTGCCTGCTCTTGTTGATTTAACTTTTCACAAACGGCTTGTAAAGCTTTATGAAGTTTCTCCTGAAGTAGCAATTCTCGAACACTCATTTCTTTAGGAGGTTGATGATCGATGGATGTTTGTGTGGGTTGGTCAAAACCGTTAGAATTAGGATTATAGCAAGGGTTAGACCCAAAGTAATTTTAATTCCTTGGTTGACACTGAAAATTCTCATGAGGTCCCCCACAGTTTTCACAACAAAGATATTGTTGAGGAAAACTCGATGAATTTTGTGAATAATAATTATCACCAAAGTTTTGATTGTAGCTCGGTTCCTTCTCATGGACAAGCGATACCCGTGGTGGATAATCAAACCCATAGTGAGAATCGTTCCCACATAACTCACAGGAGTATGTCTCGTACTAGGGCTGTGGAGGGTGGTCGAAAAAATTTGAAGAATCATTAAAAGAATTTGAATTTGGATCATAAACGAATAAATTACATATCGAACAAAATCCATTTCTAAGATTATATCCACACCTCTCACAAGTACATTGTCGACAACGTAAACCATCTATCGGATCTCCACACCCAAAAAAACTACGTTGGTTGAACGAAGACATATTGATAAAGAATTAAACGATGAAGAAGGTAAAGGAGAATATTTTTAGATTTTGAAAATATCACATAAAAAGAAATAGTAAAGTAATAATATGTAAAAAGAAAAATAAGAAAAATATTTTTAGGACCGATAGTCAAAAGTGCACGGTAGCTCTCTAGAAAACGCACAAAGAAGTAGAGGAGCGGGAAAGCGCGAAGCGTTTTAAAAACCTTCTTCTTTCGGGTCGAAATTCGTAGGATCAACACTCCTTATACCTCTCTTATAGTTTGTTAATCTAAAGGTGAGCCGATTAAACAATTGACAACACAGTTATTTTCAATATTAAAATAAAAGAAAATAAAAATAGAAGTATAAAATATTTTTGTATTTTTATATAAAATAAAACAAAAACTTTCACGGGGAAAGGATCTTCAAGGCTTAGAACGAAACATCCCGTATAAAATCGCTACACCTCTCCCTGGCAGCGGCGCCATTTTGATATATCGTCTTTAAGTACGTACCAACAAATAACCCTCACTAATTATATATTATATAATATTATATATATATATATATATATATATATATATATATATATATATATATAATACATATACATAAGCAAAGTATCATACAAATTATTCTTAGGAAAAAATAATAAGTAATCAACATGGGTATCGTTCTCCTCGGTGAGAGGTGAATGGAAATTCTACGTTCATGTTGTAAATCGAGTTTGATTGTCATTTAAGTTTTGGATTTGATTTCTAAACCTAATAACGCAAAGGGAAAACACATAAAGGTACGCTTAAACTATAAATTAAAGCAATTTAAAAATCTAATGACATTTAAAACAAATAAAAACTAATTAAAAACTAAATTGAACTAACTATTTAACTAAATATGACAAATTAAAACACTAAAAACTCAAATTGCAAATTTCTAAACTAAAATACATTAATCTATTTTTTAAAACACAGAAAATATTTTTTTTTTGAAATTTTAAACTATTTTAAACTAAATAATACTAAAAATTAAATTAAAAATATTAAAATTAATCCTAAAAATTTGAGAAAATTTATAAAAATGCTAAATGCTATTCTTGAGGTTTACTAAGGAAAACGGTTCAAAAAGCTAAAGCCAATAAGCTGTGAAAATTAGATAAGCTAAATAAGCTAAAACTGAAAGTGTGTATAAGAATTAAATGTTGAAATGGTATGACAGAAAAGACCCAAGGGCATGCTGGTAAGGCGTTGGTGTTGTGAAGGGGAGGTCACAGGTTCGAGTCCTGTGACCTACCTTTTTGCAAAAAGTTTTTATTTTTCATTTTCTTTTTGAAAAAGCTATCAAATAAGCAAAACTAAGAAACTTTAATAAATGAACTTTTTGACAGATCCTAATTATAAGCTAGAAAAAGCTACTTAAAAAGTGACAGTTTAGAAAACTTAAATCTACATCAATTTTAGCTAAAGCTTGTTTGACTATTTGGACTTGATAAGCAAAGGAAATTCAAATAAGCTGAAAACAGACATGCACCTAGACTTAATAAAACTAATATCCGGAAATAAGCTAACAAAATAAGCTGAAAATTATCTAGAAGCTCAAAGACGATTGACTCTAAAAGGCTTTTAAAGGACTTACACTACTACTTTTAAGCTAAGCTAAAAGACTAATAAGCATTATGACTTAAGCTAAAAAGTGAAAACAGATTGAGATTGGTATTTGAAAAACACAAACAAGCTAGACTAAAGAAAATTGACTAAGAGATTAAGCTAGGAAAAAGGACATAAAAGTGACAGTCTACACTAATATTTTTGGCTTTCTGAAAATAAAATGACAGAATTGCAAATTAAAAATAAGACTCAAAAATGACTTTGACAATTTAAAAGCTTAAAACAGATTAACTATAGACTCTAATAAGCTAAATGAAACAAAAATTAACCTAAACTAAGCTAGGAAATTACCTTAAAAGACCCGCAAAATCTTTCATTTAAACAACAACTATCAAAACTTAACTGTTTTTTTAACTAAGTTCTCAAAATGGTTTTTCAAATGACTATAAACTTGAAACAGATTAATATTGATGCATTTGGAACTCAAATTTGAACACAAAAACTACACCTCATATTCATCTTTAAGAAAATTCACTAATAAGCTGTTATAACAGTCTTAAGTCTAGCAGACTTAAGTTTTTGAGAAAACAACTTATAAATCTTAACAAAACTTAACCTGAGCTCATGAAAACTAGATCTAAGAACAAATTAAAGCTTATGCAATCTAACTTAATCCCTAAAAATAACCCTAGCAGTCTTAACTTATGTTAAGACTGCTTATGCCAAACACCTCTTTAAACTTTTAAAATCCAATTTTAAGCTAAGACAGACCTTATTAATCATGGATTATTGAAAACAGATTAAGCTCAATGATATTAGATAACAAATAAGCACAAAGTAAGGAAAAACAAGCACTATCTAATAGGCTATAACTATAAGCAGTTTTAACTAAGAAAATAGACATAATCAAATAAGCTCTTTTCGAAATAAAACTAAGCTATAAACTAACATATTAAGCCATCTCAAGACAGAATAAGCACAAATAAACTATAATACGCAAACAATAAGCAATTTAATAAGCTGTAAAGAAAATAAGCTTAAAAATAGTAAAAGTAAGTGTACCTTGATCCCAGCTAAACATGGATCTAAATTGCTCAAAAGAGCTTATCTACAAGCTCCAACTTGTTGAAAACAAGCTGGTGAAAACACCATAAGCCCATCCATTTCTAGCTTATCATCTAAAACAGCTTAAACTGTCTTTTTGAGTGATTTAAGATGAAAGGCTCATTCAATTAAGCTTTAAAAAGCTTAATTGATATAGAGCTAGCTTAAAGAGTTAAGGAGAGCTTATTGAGCTTATTTGATTACTTCTAAACACATTTAAGCCAAAATTGCATAAACTAAAACTTGAATTTAACACGAATTTAAATGAAACTGAATTTTATGAATACTAAAAGAGATTACAAGCTTTTAAAAACAAAATTACATTAAAGAAAATTACAATAAGCTGGTAAATAAGCTACACTACACTACTCCTACTCCTATACTAGATAATTTATTGTGTGATTTCATCTTTTATTTATAGCTAAAGAAGAAGCTTCTAAGTGTGAGGAGGAGCGTCCTTAGCCTTTGATCTCAGCCCTTGATCTTCCAATCCATCTCTTTGATCCCACAGATTGCTTCCACAAATTTGTAGCCAATAGGAGTCATTAGGATTGCCAGCGTGTCAAGCTATGTCAAACGTGTCAGGGGTACTTCTAGAAACTTAGGAGCGTATAGGTGAATGGTGAGTTGGTTTTACCTGGTGTAAGTTGTAGGGTAAGTTTAGGAGGGAAAGGGGTAGATGAATAGTAAATATTGACCCTGTGTTATAATGTTTTGACTTGGACTCGGGTTGTATCATTTTGGGCTTGGTTAATACTTTTCTTGGCCTGGATCAAGTTTTGTTATGAATTGGATTTGGACTATGTTTATGATTTTGGACTTATAGATTTAGGCTTAGGTTTAATATACTTCAAATATTAATGGGCTGACCCGGCCCATAAAATAGGTACGATGTTGGCCCATTAAAAATGAATACGCCTTCGGCTTCGTTTTTCCCATGTTCTTCCAGTCTCGTGTTCGGTTTTGTCCGTTTTGGCTTTGTTTTTGTCCTTTTTGTTATATCCGATACCTGTACAATACAAATCACAAAATACACATATACAATGCATTTTCTATGTATTTTTAAGTGATTTTTTTTTTTTTTTTTAATTTTTTTTTTTTATATTTTTATTTTTTTTTTTTATTTTTTTTTTTGTTATTTTTTTTTTTTGTTTTTTTTTTTTTTTTTTTTTTTTTTTTTTTTTTTTTTTTTTTTATTTTTTTTTTATTGTTTTTTTTTTTTTTTTTTTTTAGTATTATTTTTTATTTTTTTTTTTTTTTTTTCTTTTATTTTTTATTTTTTTATTTTTTTTCTATTTTCTTTTTTTTTTTTTTCTTTTTTTTTTTTTTTTTTTTTTTTTTTTTTTTTTTCTTTTTATTTTTTTTTTTTTGTTGTTATTTTTTTTTTTTTTTTTTTTTATTAAGCTTATTTTAGTAAAGAAAAATGATATATGAATACACACATATCACTGAACATAAGTTTGTAAGAGGTAAGATAGAAAACACTCTGTTTATCTACAAAAGTCAAACTGATGTGATTTTAGTGCAAATATATGTTGATGACGTTATCTTTGGGTCCACCAGCACCAAGGTGTGCAAACAGTTTGCTAAACTGATGACTCAAAGATACGAAATGAGCATGATAGGTGTCCTCACCTATTTCCTCAAAATTTAGATTGAACAATCTGAAAGAGGCATTTTAATTAATAAAGAAAGATATGTCAAGGATCTGCTGAAAAAGTATGACAAAATTAGTTCATCAGTGAAAACTCCAAAGGTGCCCCCTAACATGTTTGGACTTGATCTCAATGGCAAAGCTGTAAATGAGACTCAGTATAGAGGTATGATTGGATCACTAATGTACCTAACTACAAGCAGATCTGACATTCAATTCTCAACTTGTCTCTATGTAAGATATCAAGCAAAACCTAAGGAATCCCACCTTATTGTTGTTAAGAGAATTTTCAGGTACCTAAAAGGTACTCCTAGTCTTGGTCAACATGGACAGGAAAAGCACCTCAGGTGCTTGTCAGTTGCTAGGAGGCAAACTTGTGTGCTGGAGTGCTAAAAAGCAGCAATTTGTAGCTACGTCCTCAGCTAAAGCTGAATATATAGCTGCTGCTGGATGTTGTGCCAACATATTATGGATGAAGTGTCAACTCACTGACTATGACATCGTATATGAAAAGGTACCCACATTTTATGATAACACCAATGCTATTGCAATCTCAAACAATCCAGTTCTGCACTCAAGAACAAAGCATATTGATATCAGATATCACTTTATTAGAGAACATTTTCTTAAAAGGGAATTTGAATTACATTTCATTCCCACTCAATATCAACTTGCTGATATCTTCACCAAGCCCTTGGATGAACCAACTTTCAAAAAGATTGATCGTTGAACTAGGTATGTTGAACATTGATTCAAAACCTAAACCTTTAGTATTGACTGAAGAAAACTGAGGGTTCAACAATTTAATGCAAAACTGAACAACCTTTCATGTTAAAATATCAGTTCAGTTCTTATTCATAACCTTTAGCTTGCAAAAGTGAAGTAACTGAGCAATCACATATATCTCATTCATGGATTTGCTTGTGCATTTGTGATTTTGCCTCCTTCGCTGGAGCTTTGTCATTGGTCACACCAAGAACTGAACAAAACTGATTTGTATTATCTTCAGTTCAGTTTCTTAACTATAACTTTGATTCAATTCTTTAGCTTTCTCGAGTGAAGTAACTGAGCAATCACATATTTCTCATTCATGGATTTGCATGAGCATGTGTGGTTTTGTCTCCTTCGCTGGAGCTTGTATGTTGATAATAATCACCAATATCTTTTCAGCATAACCTAACAACAAACCTGAACCTAGTTCAGCTTCTTTACATCAATCATAAGGTCAGTTTTAAAAACAAAAATGATTTTCAAATTAAATAACTTTATTAAGTGATTTCGTACAAAAGAAGTTAATAAATTTAAAAGTTTATTAAATGATGAATTTTCAAACGTTCGAATGACCTCACCTTTTCTCTCACCTATTTTTGACAGTGCACAGACGGCTGTACATTATTCTAAATGTCAGAAGCATGTTGAAATGACTTTCAGTAAATATAAAGTTTCACACACATGTTAAAACACAAACCCTTAAAATTCTTACAAATTCATAACTTCCATTTGGCAGTTATCAATTCCTCAAAAATAAAAGTGAAAAGTAACAAATCATATAAACCCACTCCATAATTCACAATCACATCTAAAAAAATCAAACAAATCATTTCACCAAGAACACACACACAAAACCCCAAAACAAATCAAATCATCAAAACCCTAATCACATCAAATGGCAAACCAAGAGCAAAATCCTCTACAACAAGAACAACCCTTTGTTGCTGCAAAACAAGTTAGCTTCAATCTTGACGACAACATCCTCAACACAAACGATGAGGTTGCTTTTCTTTACCTAGAACACACTAACAAGGATTTCTTTAAATGTGTTTCTGATTTTATTTCCATGTGTTTCCTTAGAGAACCATTTACCAGATCTCCAAACATATATAAGGAATACCTAGTCGAGTTTTGGTACTCAGCTAAAGCTCTTGAAAACTCTAAGGTTTCCTTCTCAATCCCCACTAGTGGTATTTATGGAGAAGTAGGGGTAAACACCTTTAGAAATGTGATTGGTGCACATTACCTTGCTTACTCTAGTGAATATGTTGCACCACCATCTATTGACATAGTTAGGAAATGGTTTGAAACAATTGGGTATGGGGAGACAGTTTCTGTCAAAGGGACTCTCAAAAAGAGTCTTATTCCTCCTAGGTGGAGGTTGTTAATGACACAAATTATCTAGTGTTTGGGGGGAAAACTGGAGGTTTTAATCAAATTACCAACAAAGATGCCATTATACTGTATAGTCTAGCAAATGAGATCAACATTGACTATGCCAGTATCTTTTAGGAAAACATCATCATCAAACTCAACAAGAAACAAATGGAAAAAGTTGTTCCTTACACTCGTTTCCTATCTTTATTGCTGATGCACAAGATGAAGGAAGGATATGGAGATGGTGATGTAACACCCTACCCTACTCAAGTCTTTAGTGTCAACAATTGGGCATTAAAGCCCAACCAGCCTGAAGAACCTCCCTTCACAGACCATATGTTGGCTATCTGCTATGCAGCTAAGCCAGTGGTATTTAAAGCTCCCAAACTCTCTTCCAATGCTGAGAGGGTTTCACAAGGCACAAAGCCTGGAGCTCAACCTAGATACAAGAAGCATTTAACTTCTTTAAAACAACCCTCTGTGTCCAGCAAAGAGGCAACAAAGGGGGGGTCCTCTAAAGCACCCACTGGCTCTAAAACTGGTTATTTAAAGAAAAAGAAACATTCCAGCTCGACCATGGAATCCAACCCAAGCCAGACTTTAGTCTTCACACCTGTGGTTACTAAAATGCATAGAAAGGACCAACAGGCAACTGGTGGCCCAAACTCTTTAGGGGTCACCTGTGAAGAAAGAGCAGACCCTCAGCTCAGTAGTGGTATGTTAGCATTTAATCTAATTAAGTGTATTTATTTAGTATCTTTTATTATTCCCTCTAAGTATTCATCAGGATATGATGCTTCAGCAAATTCTACAGCTGAAGCTGATCCTGGAAAATCTGCTCCTAGTGATTTTATACCTCAACAACAGAGTATGAATGAAGGAACCAAAAACACTTCATATGATCACTTATTTTTAGGTACTGACCCGCATGTTCTTGCAGACCAAACCCAATCTGTTAGTGAAGGGTTGGAAACTATCCTCAACCAATCCAAAACAGATAAAGGAGCCAGCAACATTGCTAAACAAACTGAGGAAGAAGAATCCTCAAGAACAATCAAGCCGGAGGATCTGGCAAAGCTGGTGCAAAATGTTTAACCAATCTTCAAAGTCCTGGACTCACCAGAAGATGATCTTATCATTG
The DNA here is from genome assembly GCA_026074375.1 of Tanacetum coccineum. Lineage (NCBI taxonomy): Eukaryota > Viridiplantae > Streptophyta > Magnoliopsida > Asterales > Asteraceae > Tanacetum > Tanacetum coccineum. Next base: position 8,720 of record BQNB010213725.1, read on the forward strand.
TTGTTGATGATAGTGATGAAGATGAGGAAACAAACAAAGATGAACTTCATGCTACCTCAAACATTGAAACTGAAAATGCTTCAGTTCCTAAATCCTTATCTCCCAGGTCTTCTCAAATTCGAGAGCTTACCAACCAGGTGCTCATTCTCTAGTCTCAAAAGCATAAACTGGAACTTGAGAAGCATAAAGCTGAAGCTGAAGCTGCTCTCCTTAAAACTCAACCCTCTTTTCACAATGTGGGACAACTCAATGAGCTTCTTGTAAAGTCTTTACAAACTGAATTCTCAAAGATTTTATCTACTCATAACTTTAGCAGCTCACTACCAACTGAGCTGAAGGACCTCCCTTCCAAGTTTAAGAAGCTAGGGTACTTGTTTTATTCGTGATTATAACTTGAAGGACTTATTTGGTAATTTAGGGTCAAACTTAAAAAATGTCTTTATGGTGTATCCGGTTTGAATTATTCGGGTTTTATAAGGTGGGTATTTAATTTTTTTCGAAACTAGCCGTTATGTAGCGTTAGGGGGTGTTTTTGAAAAAAAATTAAAAATTCACACCAACGCGCATTGTTGGATTAACTATCCGGCCAACGCTGTTGTTGGCTCAACGTGGGCGGTATCATAACGCCGAGCAATGAGCTGCCACATAGACATAACGCCGGCTTCGGCGTTATGATACCCTATGATCTAAGGCTGCTTAGAGTAAGGAGCCCACACGACCAATATTTTTTCTTTCACATCAACTTTCTCTCTCTTGCGAACATGTGGCCAATTTGGTACAATAAGGAGACTGACAAAAAAACATACCTTCAAATATTAAATAGTAATCACACACACAAACAAAAACCACAAGTCGGTCGAGTATGTGACCAATTTGAATCAACAGAATATAGAAAGTCAATGAGTTATGCCTATTTGCTCTTTGAAGCTGTCATAGTTGAATATTTAGTTGTTCACAATCCAACAAGGACATTTCATGTGAAAAAAGTAATACATTTCATGGGATGGGACTATGGGAGTATAATTCTCTTAAATAGGTATTAATCGTTGCAATTTTAAATAAATCAAATTCAAAAGGCAAGTCCAAACACACCCATAACTCAGTCACGTGTTGTAGGGTATAGGAAATCGGTTAATACACACCCAGAGTAGGACTTTACACACTTGCTCCGCCCCCCCTAAAAGTAAGACTTGAGATTTAGTTACAAATTGAGAGGAAAAAAAGATAAAATTTAAAGAATCATCATGGAAATGTGTTTATTTTCTTCCGATCCAGCAGAAATATTTGTTGACATATTAGTAATATGTTATTTTGACTCATTG